>PVKA01009536.1:49906-68116 GCA_004027165.1 Ctenomys sociabilis | reverse complement strand
TGAATTTGAGCAACAGCAAGGTTTTAGAAAGAGTGGCTCTTAGACTGTTTGCCTAGTCTGATGTTAAGTCTTACCTGTTTATTCTGTTGTTAATACCCTATATCATTAGAACTTTAACAAGCAATAGTTACAAAGCTTCAAGTTGATGGGAAACAAGCCAGTAAGAGGATAGCATATCCTATCTGTAAAGAGACTTGAACTAAGAAACATAGTGACAAAGTTAAAGCTGAGACAAGATTCACTGTCAGAAAGATGTATGGAGCCAATACTTAAGTCTCCTTTCCATGTAAATCAATGTGAATTACTTCTTGGGGGAAGGCAGATAATTTTCTAGTGCTAAATCTTTATTTTTAAGCAAGACTATCTCTTATCAAGAGGAACCTCGTGTCAATCAAGAAGAACTAGCTACCCAGTTATAGGACTCTAGGCAACCAGAGAAGGTTCTTGCTTTTACTTACAACTAATTCAGAAAAGAGCAAGGAAAGCAACTGTGCTATACTGGTCCTACTTGAATGAATCTTAAGGACAGCTGCGTAAAATCATTGTGCTTTCAGTTATATAGGCCATGTGTACCACAATAAAAATCACCTTTTTTCTGTTACATTTCTTGTTATATAGGTCTCAGTTTATCTTGGCCTCAATCATCCAACAGAAAAGGATAAAAACAAGGTACAAAAAGTAAAGCCATATTAATGTGCTGAGCTATAAAAAGCTCAAGTTAGCAACATCTGACATTGCCAGTCCTAAGGATAACCCACTACTATTATGGATTACTGGTCTATATTAGATTATTTTGCTGAATTCACACACCTACAATATTTAAATAGCAATGGAATACCCATCTCTGACAAAACTAAACAAAATAAGGGGATACAAATGAAGGACCATTTTGCATCTGTATATATAAAATAGGATACATATACAGCTACTTTTTCTTAATTCAATGAGAAGATTTGTACTAATAGTGTTTGGACAGGACATCATGTCTACATCGTGTACTATAAATAACCATTACGAAGACAACAATATGCAATGCACTAACTATTGAAACTGTCCTACTAATTGGTTTTGAAACTATCTCATTGCTATTTGTTTCTCAATAAATTTAATAAAAATAAATTTTTTTTTCATTTTGAAAAAAAAAGAAATTTAAAAATCTAGATGAGCTATGTAGATGTACCTTCTCTTTAATATAAATATAAACTTTATGTATTACAAACATGTAGTAATAAAAATAAAATTTAACTTTTTTAAATTTAAAAAAATAAGCCTTTCAGCCAGAGATGCCATCGTCCAGTAATTTGCCAAAATGACTAACACAAAGGGCAAGAGGAGGGGAACCCAGTGTATGTTTTCCAGGCCTTTTGGATAACATGGGGTTGTTCCCTTGGCCACTTACATGCTAATATACAAAAAGGGTGATATTAGCATCAAGGGAATGGGTACTGTGCAAAAGGAATGTCTCACAAATGTTACCATGGCAAAACGGGAAGAGTCTACAACATTACCCAGCATGCTGTTGGCATTGTTATAAACAAGCAAGTTAAGGGCAAGATACTTGCCAAGAGGATTACTGTGCATATTGAGCATATTAAACACTCAAAAAGTCATGAGAGCTTCCTGAAACATGTCAAAGAAAATGATCAGAAAAAGAAGGAAGCCAAAGAGAAAGGTGCCTGGGTTCAGCTGAAGCGCCAGTCTGCCCCTTCCAGAGAAGCACACTTTGTGAGGACCAAGGGGAAGGAACCTGAGCTGTTGGAACCTATTCCCTATGAATTCATGGCATAAACTGGGGGTATTGCTCTGCCATTCAGTACTTAATTGGCAGCTTAAGTGGTCTAGGTCCCATGTAAAAATAAAATCATCCTGTGTTGTAAGGATGGTTTTCTTAGTTGAACAGATGCCTTCTTACCTCAGAAATATTTGCAGTAGATTTTCACTGCATCTAGTAATTGTGTCTAGTCTTTACTATTCAGAGTTATTCTTGCTGAAATATATTGCTAAGGTATTGTGCAGGTGTATACTCAAATATTCAAATATTTTTAAAATATTTATATTGGCTTGAAGATCCTGTAAATCACCATGGGGAAAAGATGTACCAAAATAAATGGAATTCACTTCAGAAACAAATGTAAGTCCATTTCAGTTAAATAAATTGTGTTTAAAAAAAAAGGAAAGGAAAAGAAAACAAGTACATCAGGTATCTCTCTTGAAAATGGTGATGCCCTTATCTCCAAAACTGTACTTAAGACACAAAGCCAGCAGACCTTTCACCATTCCTTGACTCGGGTATCCCAGGGTATCCACTGATTCCTTCAGCACTCTACTGCTGTCTGTTGTATTCTAGTCATACTGTGGAAGTTGAATGAGTTTCTATCAGTGTCTCGGACTTCCTTGTATCCCTACATAGTCATATTTAGTTTCAGGTGGTGGCTTTCAGCTCTTAAGGGTCTTGTTTCAGCTCAGTGTGTAGTGCGGTACGATGAAATCTTATTTCGGCCACATCAGGTGAATATTCCCTCAAGTGAAGTCAGTTAAAGTAGCTCCTCTGGACTTCACTCATAAGAATGGAAGATTTTCTGAAGCTTAGTGGACATGTACAAAGCAACCAGATTGACTCACCCTCTTGATGCAAGGTACAAAGCGAGCCACTAGCTGAGAAGGCTGGCTATATACTGTGGCAGCCTACACACCAGTGGCATGACACAGAGCCCCCACAGGGCAGGACAGGACATTTAGGGACTTCTGTGGCACTGTGTCAATCTTGCCATTCTGCAGCACAAATGGTCTCCATCTTAAAGGTGAGGAAGAAAACATTCACCAAACCTAGCAAAGCCATTCGTAAGGGTACCCTGTGATTGCTGACGTCACTACAATACTGTAACGGGAACCGGACCTCAGCACAAAGGCCACAGGTATCACAGTCTGATCAGCAATTGCTGGCTGCGTGCTGGGCCTGGTTTTCCCATACATCATCCTCAAAGAGACCACACAGCACAGGCAGCACAGTGAGCCCACTGCCAGCAGAGAACACAGATGCACCTCAGGAGCAGCGCACGCAGAGGCAAGTTGTCCAGGCACCCAGCTGCCTGATGGGAGAGGCAGGACCAGACGCCAGGGTGAGACTCATGCCAGAGCTGGGCTTTTACCTGCGACCCTGCCTTTCTATCTATGAATCCAGACACAAGGCTAACACGTACTAACTACCCAATCAATATTTTCAGTGAATAAACAAATAAATGAATGAAAGAATAAGTAATAGTTCCCAACTTCATAGGCAAGGATGAGCATATGGGTGATTAGGCCATTGCTCAGCCCTCTAACCAGTCTCATGTATTCAAATTTTGTTTTCTGTGCTATAGTATTCATTGAAGATGCCCAGGATTTTGTAAATAACTTTTCGTATTGTATCATAATGATAACATATGTTTGTGGTAGAAAATTAGAAGAATGCAAAGAAATATAGAGAAAAAAATAAAAATCATCTATAATCCAACTTCACAATGACAGATACTGCTGACATCTCCCCACAAATTAGAGTGCTAAGTAAAGAGAAAATCTTGGGCAGTCAAAAACCTGAAGCAATCTTCCCTGTCATTTTAATTACTTTTCTCTTTGCTGGGATAGTGGAATATGCCACTAAGAAGATAACAATATTTGATATATTAATTATTGAAACTGTCGTATTAATCGGTTTTGAACTGTCTCATTGCTATCTGTTCTCAATAAAATTAATGAAGAATAAATACATCAATCAATGGTTCAGCAAGCACAACAGCTAACGCATGCTTACGTCTAAGACCCCCTGCTTTGCAGTGTGGTAGTAGGGCCTCACAGAATTGGTACTGGTCACACCTGCTATTGGCCTGTGGCCTGGAGCCATGCAGGAATCCCTTCTAGGGGAGGTGATGCTTAGCTGGCATTCAGAAGTCCTCTGTAGAAGTAGAATACAAGGCTTGAGAGCAGCATCGGGGGTGGCACAGCCAGAACACGATGTCCTTCACACCCTTACCTTCAGCTCCCAGCCCATCACCACCAGTCAATAGCTGTCAATGGTGATTACTGTCAAGAAACAGGAAATGCTGACTGGGCAGAAAGAGAGGGACAGGTACAGACAGCAAGGGGCCAAGGGTGGCGCTGGGGACAGTAGCCTGGAGCTAAGGGCAGGCCCCCATTGACTGTCCTGCTCCTGGGGTCACCCTCCACAATCTCTGCTTCCGCTGGAATGCTCAACTTGCACTCCAGAGCACCTTGGCCCTGAATGCAGCAACAGAAAGAGCAAAGCGCAAGAGTCAGGATAACCCTCAGGTCACAGGCCCATGTCCATGGAAGGCTGCTACATAGCAAAGGACAGCCTCAGGGGTGGGCTGGAGGAGGCATGTCCCATGGGGCTTGCTGGTCCTGAGACTGCTTTCCCTCCACCAGTTACTTCTTAGCCCCTGGACAGCTCTGTGGCCCGCAGAAATGAGCCTTCATGTTGCATTTCTCTGGACCCTACATCAAAGGGCTTTGAGCTCAGCCAACAAGAGGGCAGGAAGAAGCGAAGCCAGTGTGCTGACCCTCTGCTGACTTTTTAGTGGCTTCTCTAGTGGCCTCTCCAACGATTACTGACCATCTTTGGGGTTATACTTCCCATCAAAGGCTAAAGCAAGCTTCTTCCTTTGCCCCCTTTCCCCATGCCTGGCCAGTGCTTGGGGCTGCCTCCTACTGCTGATGGTGCTACCACGTGAAGCGTGCTCCACTTAGCCACATGGTATGGGCTCTGGGCGCTTTCCCTGTTGGTCTCTGTCTGACCAACACCTATACTGGCTGACTGCCTCCTCCATCCTCCCTCAATACCCTGTGAGCTCAGAGTTCTCTGAGGCCCCCAGTTCTCACTGTATACCTGGATCCCTCCCAGCTTCACTTCCGTCTCTTATCTGCCTAAGGGAAAAGCCTCCCTGGGTTATTACCAATCCTTATGCCTCTGGCCCTGCCCGTCAATGTGCTATGTGCCTTCTTGCCTTTTTTGCCTGCTTCTCCTTTCTGTGGGTTGTAGAAAAGCCCTCTTCCCTTCACTGTTTAGTGGAAATTTCAACCTCACTCACTCTCTCTCCCTCTCTGTCTGTCTCTGCCTGTCTGTCTCCCTCTCTGTCTCTGTCTCTCTTTCTCTCTCTCTGTCTCTCTTTCTCTCTCTCTCTCTCTCTATCTCTCTGTCTCTGTCTCTCTCTCTCTCTCTGTTTCTCTGTCTGTCGCTGTTTCTCTCTATCTCTCTGTCTTTGTCTCTGTCTCTCTTTCTGTCTGTCTCTGCCTCTCTCTGTCTCTTCTCTCTCTCTCTCTCTCTCTCTCTCTCTCTCTCCCTCTCTCTCCCTCTCTCTCTCATGGCTGATGTCTCCATTTGCTGATGCGACACATGCTGATGCTACACAGGTTTTCTGAATCCCTGTCTCCATCTATCTCACACATGGTGCAACAATATCTACTAAGGATTTGCACAGGACATTCCAAGACTGTCTCCCGACAGAATAGACTGTCTCTATTCTTCCATAAAATAGCAACCAGTGATACATCCTAAATGATCTGCCACCTCTAGCCTTGCCAGCTCTCCCTCTATGCTGCAGTCTAGTAGTCCCATAAGATTGTCATGGGAACTGCCTTCCCACTCTACACACTTCAACATTCCTACTGCCTCAGGATACAAGTTACACCTCTCAACTTTGCCTATGATCCTCCTCAATACAGCTAGGTGGGGTGGGCTGACAACTGGTGGTCAGTTTGTAACACCCAGCTGAACTGAACTAGCTGCGTTGTGCTGAGTGTGGGAGGCCCACCTGAGGATCGTTACCAGCAGCATATGAAGCAGTGCATCAGTTATTTTGTCCTAGCAACAAGAGAAAAGTAACCAACACACTAGGCCTACAGAGGGTAGCCCCTATTGGTCAGTAAGTTGAACCAGGGAAGAGAGAGGTGACAGCATTATCCTCTCCTTCTGACTGGGTCCCTGACCCACATTGACCATATCCATGCTTGGCATTGGACATATAATACTCAGAATTTTATTCTTTGATGAATTTTTTTAAACAATGTGATAGGGACATTGAGGCAGACCCACCCCAGAATCAGAGCTCCATCAACTCCCAGTCTCTTCACTTCTCCAAGCTTTGACTTCCACTCCTGCAATGAGATCAAAGGAGATCTAGATAACTGATCGGGGCTTTCCTAATGTACTGCCAGTGCCAGGCATGCAAGGGCTGTTGCAGTGTTACTGAATAGGATTCTCTCCCACCTAAATCCTTTGTCTTTGTGGAACAGGTATCTGTTCTTCTCCTAAGAAGAGAGGCCATTATCTGTGTTATATGTGTCTCTCTGCTCTATGTTACCCACTATCATTTTAAGCTTTGCAACTTTTGATTCTCCTCTGAATAGTATGAAAATATTTAGCTCCCTGCTCAGATCCCCACCTCATCTACAGCTTCAGGTCTTGCTGATGAGAGCAAGTTAGCCTTCTCTGATTAGGAATGTAAGTGTCCCAGTGAGGGCAACAACACCATGCAGCTCTTCTGAGCTCCTGGCATCTTGGTTCTTTCAACCCAAGGGCAAGAGATGCTGCAGCACGGAGAAGAATCTCATGGATTTCTGAGAACTGAGTACTGGTTGAAATGAAGAGGTCAGAGGAGTCATCTTTGGAGAGTCAGAAGTTTCTCTTTACAAGAAACTTAGAAGAACAAGTGTTCGGGAAGTAGCTAGAATAGGCCAGGAACTTAGGTCATGGAGTTTTAGAACAATGTAACTTTTCATATTGTATTGTCAGGTTCTTGTATAGTCTCTGTGCTCTGCAGAGCTTAGGGATGGAAAAGGAAATGAAGGAGAGGAGGAAGCAGAGTTCCTACTGTGATCAGGACCCGGGGTCCAGTGAAGGACAAGAAGTGGGCCCTTCTCCTAAGAGACTACATATGTATCCTGAAGCATCCTGGTGCTCAGATGTGATGACCCTGCAGGGGTCCATCCCTGAAGAACACTGACTCTCTGGGGGAAGGTTTTCAAACTATCCTCTGAGTCAGGGCTCCAAGCACACTTCTAGACAACAGCCAGATTTGTGTGGAAGACCAAGCTTACATGAAGGAGCAATGAAGTACGGACTCAGCCAATGGAGAGAGAGAGACTGACCTCAAACGCTGCTTGACCCCAGATGGGAGGTAAAGCAAGCAAACAGTAAGTGCTTAATTGATAAGGGCCATCCTAGCATACTGCTAGTGCCAGGCAAACAAGGCCCCAGACAGTGAAGGCCCCAGACAGTGTTGTCCTGAGGGCTCTCAAGAGGGAGACACCTTGAAGCGAAGTCTGGAGGGTTTGGTGGGCTTACTTGAGGGGAGAAAAGAGAACAGGAGCTTATGAGCCAATGAGAGGGTGGTGATAGGCATGGCTGTGGCAGGAGACACAGGGAAAACAAGTACTCTAGCCAACAAGTCTGCTAAGTGCTCTTAAAAAGCACTATATATTCTATATATTAGTAAGCATATAGAACAGTAGTAGAGAGTATCAGGGCTACTTGGCGAAGCCTGACGATACAGTTTCCCTCTGCTGTCTTATCACACGCTTCTCTACCCAAAGCATTGTTCTGTGATCATGACAATCCTCTTGACCACCATCTGGTCGATTGCTTCTCGTATTCTCCTTGCCAACCATGCCACCCAACCTTTGCTTTCAGCCCACAGCTGTATCTCCTGCTGCACATGGCATGGAGCGTTCTTCTCCAGCTGGGTTAGCTGCCCCTGCTGGCTGCCCCGTGCCCTAGGCACGAGCACCTGTTTACAGGATGGCCCTTTGTACTCTGCAGCATCCTCAACGGCCTCTTCCATCCCAGTCTTCTTGGGCCCAGTGCATAGTTCAGGCCAGAATAAGTCCTTCAGGACATAGCTGCTGACAGAAATGAATGGCTCACATTTGCTTGTGGAGTACCTTTTACCAGCTCTGCCTTACTCAAAGTGATTTCTTTAGCTTCCCAAGATTACCTTGCAAGCAAAAGGCAGAACTAACCCTAAACTCAGCACTGTGACTCAGAGAAGTCCACAGATGCCCCAAAGATGGGCCAAGCACCACATCACCATGAGGAGACCCCGTGTTCAGTCACTCAAGGCATCACACACAGCAGAGCAGGAGATCACCAGGACAGTCACTTCTAATATGTGTGTCCGTGCACCTGTTGGTCAGTCTCAGGTGCACGGAGGAAGGGACCCGTCTGGAGAATCTGCTGAAGGAGACCGTGCTCAATGTGGCACTGTCTTCCTATGTGTGCATGTCACTGTCTCCCCACGCCATGTGCTCAGCTTGTCAAGAAGCCACCAGAGTCAGTGGACTGGCCCTGGATTTGCTTTCTGTGCCTGCTCACTGCCCACATCTAGCAAAGTGGCTCCATCAGAGGGTCCCCTGGCACGTGCTGGTGCTGTGCAGCCATCAAGCTCTAAGGATATGCTAAGGGCTGCCCTGTGCCACTCAAAAAGTGGGGCACAAAATGGCAACACAAAAAAGGTGCGATGCTTCCTGCACTTCTGAGTCTCTCTACAACTACAGTTCTCAAGGGACAGGGACCCCGAAAGGTGTGTTTGCAGCATACATGAGCATCAATGCTTAAGACCCTTTAAGACTCCCTTTCCCCTCCAACTGTGACACCTTCCAGCCCTGCCACACTGGGCCTCCCAGCCAGCTCCACACATCCCATCCACCCCCGCAATTGTCCCCACCTGGGAATACCTCTCCTCCCTAACCTGCCGTGCCCCAGGTATAGGAATCATCACCTCAGATACCATGTACTGAGACAGGCATTATATTGCTCCAACACCTGCTTTAGTGTACCCATTTTACAGATAAAAAGACTGAGCTTTAGAAAATTATGCAATGTGTCTATGGTCGCACAGCTAATAAGGGGCAGAGCTAGGAATTTGGTTTTGTTTGTTTGTTTGTTTTGTTTTCTGTATTTTGAGGAAGGGTCTACAAGGTGTCCAGGGTCTCACTACTAGTTCATACTTGTAGTGATACTCCTGTTTACAGCCTCCCAAGTGCTGAGATTACAGGCACATGCCACCAAGCCACGTCTCAATCACCATCTCAGTGCACCCCAGGGGCAGGGCTGGCACAGCAGGCCCAGGCATCAAACCCCCAGACCTCATGCCTGCTTGAAGGAGCTTTAATCTGCTGAGTTATTTGATTGAACCCAGAGAGCTAAAATTTGACCTAATATTAATACATACTTAATGCTCTTAGAGATTTGACCTTCATCACTCCAGATTCAGTTTGTTCTTCCCCTCCTCTCAGAGGTCACTTCTGACCTCTGTAGACCTGCGAACCCCTACACGCACTTCCTCCTCTGGCCAGGTCCCTTGCAGACCTCCTGAATGCTGCACAGCACCTCATCTCCCCCAGCTTAGGAGCTCCACAAGACAGTGAAGGACTCAGATCCTGGGCATTCACAGGACATCCTGACATGTCTGTATATGTCTGGTCTCTTCTTTTTACATGAGCCGATTCATGGTTTGACAAAGACAGCCCAAGCCTTACTACATGGCTGAAACTAAACATGCTCTTCCGAGTGGCACATCCTTCTTTCGTCTTCTCCGTGCCTGATCTGATTTTTAAGTGTCCAAGATTTAGCTTCAAAAGCCTACCAGTCTCCTCTTGGATGCTTTTCCTGCACTGCCGCTGCACCACCCTCATATGGCATATAGTGCTTGTGCCAGGGATGGGCTGACAGTGGCTTCCAGGCACACCGCTAGACACCATACCCCAGCTTCTTGCAGACAGCTGTGGCTATGACTGAGCAACAGATGGCTGGGCAGGCACCATCCCAGGCCAAGCACACCTGAGCCACTGTAAACACACATAGTGTTCAAGCAGAACTTCTCGTGGGGTTCAGTTTGTGATCACCCTAGACTGTTGCCTGACCCAAAGGAAGCTTTGTCTGTACAGGAAAATGAGGCCTGAGTCCTTCCCTGCTGCGACCTTCACACAGCTCTTTGCTTGGATTCTGGATTCTCTTCAGCTAGCACCCCTACTTCTAACTGAGAGTTAAGTATGTTTCTGGTTGTTGCCATGTTATAGGAAAACATGTTTCCAGTCATGATCTTCTTCCTCCTTCATCTCTCTATTCATGGAGAAAGAGAGAGAACCTCCAGGGGGATCTCAGCTGAGGATGGGGACCCGGAGGCCAGGAAAGCCCTGCTGACCAGTGTGTGTCTGGTCCTGGAAAATGCGCTCCCAGCCTCACCTAAAATAAACTGCACACAGTAACTCTTGGGATACAGTGTGTCCTGTGCAGAGGGAAGGACAGGCGCTGGGATGAGCAGATGGCTTCCCACCCCCTGCTCTTGCTGTTCTCACACATTCCTCCTTAGAGAAGTTTCCAGATTACATTCTAGCTGCCTCTGTTCTTCTCCCTGCCCCCAGAGAGAGTGAGCTTCTGGCAGGGGGGTTTTGCCTTATCATCTCCATGTTGCCTGCTTTTAACTCTTACCAATTTTCAGTAAAAATTTGTTGAGTGAATGAGAAAATGCAACAAATTGAGCATCTCATTATTTACTCTGTTCCAGGTGGTCCCCATGTGGGGACTCCCTTGTATGCCTTAAGCAAGCTCAGATCACTGAGGAAAGAAAGCATTAAAGAGTCTAATATAACTCAGCCCCCACTTCATATCCCATCTCAAAGATCTAAGATTAAGCAAGTCAAACTGACCAACAGAATATCTGCTATGTCCAGCACCAAGCTGGCAACAAAAGACCCTCACTCGGCAGAGGATAAGTACAGAGGCACAGAGCAGGACAGGCTACTTTACAGGTATGTTAGGACGGCTATAGAAATGGCAGCCTCCAGAGAAATGATAATAAGGGCCTTGTCTGAGAGCAAGGAAGTCAATCACATCTTCCCACAGACCTGCTATGAGAAGAAATGTACACTTTCTGGTCCTTCTGAATTAGGGCCTCCAGGGTAGGGTGGGCTTGTAGAGAGCTGCGTGCAACTGCGTCTTAAAGATGGCGCCAGTTTCCGCCTTCCACCCCCTCGGGGTGAGAGCTCTCTGTGGATAACAACTCCATATTAGGCAACGAGATAGGACAGTGGCTTGCTTCTGCGTACCTGGACCTATAGACAATGCTCACGTGGCGCTTCGGGATTGGATGCCCGAAGGTATTTAGCTATGAGCGGGCTTCCCTTCTGGGCCACTACCTAAGGAAAAACATTGTAAAAGGCTGAATAAACTGCAGAG
Organism: Ctenomys sociabilis; assembly: GCA_004027165.1. Classification (NCBI taxonomy): domain Eukaryota; kingdom Metazoa; phylum Chordata; class Mammalia; order Rodentia; family Ctenomyidae; genus Ctenomys; species Ctenomys sociabilis. The sequence goes on along the minus strand of PVKA01009536.1, from coordinate 56,883 downwards.
AGAACAACCAGTGGTCGCGTCTTCCTTGCTGGCGAGGGTGCGCGCGACATGGGCTATCTGTCCTAACACCCTCCAGGTGATGCTTACCTGTGATGTCTCCTGTTCGAGACCTAGTCATGTTTGTAGGCTTCTGACACAATGCTACCAGAGATCTCCCTGGTCACTGTGGTCTCAGAGGTCTCCCAACAACCGAAGCAGTGTAGGGGAGTGTTCAGAGAAGAGGCTGTGGAGCCAGACTGCTGGAGTTTGGGCCCCAGTTCTGCTGTGGCTTAGCTGCTTGTCCTAGAGTGACTTGGATCTCTATACCTCCCATTCCACATCTGTCAGATGGTGATGAACGTTCCTCCTGTGACCACACGCATTGGTTGCGATAGCCAAGTGAGTTGGGACTTATCGAGTGTTTGGAAGAGTGCCTAGCACATAGTAAGCATTCTGTAAGTGTTTGTTAATCAAAGTTAATGAAACAACAGGGTGGAAGTAGACACTGATCAATCACTGCAGACCCAGCAGCAGGCTATGCTTATGCGGGTGAGCTCACTTGACTGTCACACAAGCATTGTTTCTCTTCTCTTTTTTTCCTCAGTAGAAAATCTCGAAACTGAAAGCTCAAATAGAAACTGATTCCTGGGTCTACCCACACACCAGCCCTTTGGCTTTGAGTATGTCATCCAACTCATCGAGCCTCACTTCTACCAGCTCTGCAGTGATAACTAAGACTTCTATCTAATTCGGTTGCTGTGAGGATAAAAACAATCATACACATTAGGTCCTCAATCCATACTGGCCTTTCTGTGGTGATGTGTGTCTTACTAAATTCTATGTGGGGTGGTTGGGCTCCAGAAGAGATGGACAGAAGCTCACCCTGGACACGTATTGGCTCAATAGCCATGAAGCACAGGTTTCTAAGCCCTTTACACGCATAAGAGGCCCCTGTGGGAGATGTACAAGGGAGTCTACATGTCATCTGGTGAACCACACCAGGTCAGTGGAAACTCATGCATGACAGCAGTAGGGCTTTGCAGATGCATGTGTAGGATTTCCTAACGCTGGATTGTTTCCCTTTTCTCTTACCCAGGGATTGCTTGTACCCTGGGACATAATTCAGTAGATTCCCAGTCCATGGATGGGCTTGTTCCTTTCTGCTAAGCTCATAAAAACTGTATTCTGAGGATCTGATACACATTTATGAGAAAGAACAGAAACAGAGCCAAGTGCACCCAAGACATCCACCGTGTAGCCCTGTTTATGAAGCCGCAAATAGCCCGCTCAACTGAGGTGTCGGCGATGGTGTTTTATGGAGGTTTAGAACACCTCATAAAGGCCTTTTATTCAGCATGCTTAATTTTAAATAGGTCCTTAAATTGTGGGGCATCTAAATGCCAATGTTCTTTGAATATTTATGTGCTTTCCTCAAGGAGAAAAACAGCAGAAGTGGCTCAGAAACAGGGAATCCCCAGGCTATGGTTTCAGCTGGAGAAGGCTGGGAATGATGGGAGGGGCCTCTCTCTCTCTACTAGAAGCTCAGGAGGGAGATGAGCAGTTAGAGGTTTCTGGGAAGCTGTTGCTGAGACTGTAGTAGACCAACCTCAGCCTGAAAATCCCTCAGCAGCGGTGGGTGAGCATACTAAGTATCATGCTCTTTGTTAGATTATTAAATTTGGTACTTAAAATAATTTAGCGATTATTATAGCAAACACCAGCATTGTATCACAGAGAATACTATGGCCTATCAATCTTCACATAAGCTAGTCTTCTGGTCAGCACTTAACAAAATATTCATTGCCTGGTTAACTAAATCAATAATGTTTCTCCTATATGTCTTGATTCATTGTAATTCAATAAACAACTCAATAAACAAATGACTATTGAACACCTATTATGCAATGTCTGGGTTTCAATAAATATGTACGAAAACTGATGATATGCTCAGCATACTGGAGTTGAAGTAATTCCAGCCACAGCCAAGCTGCGCCAACCCTAACAGCGGGAGCTCCAGGGCACTTACTGCATGCTGTCTAGCACAGCACTTCTGTGGGGCAGGTTTGACCATCCTCAGCTACCTCCTCCGTGCACTTCAGAAGAAAGCTGGAAGAAGGATGAACTCACCCAGTGGGGGAGTCAGGGCTCCAATCCATAGCATAATCTCAGGTCTGGGTACTAGATGTACACTACAGGGCCTCTTTCTAAGATATATAACCAAAAAGCAAACAAAATGTTATGGAACCCCTAGGAATGAACAGTTCACTCTGAGTGAGAGGATGAGAGATTTCCCAGAGGAAGAGGCATCGGAGCTGGGTTCCTAAGGGGAGGGAGTGAGTTGGGAAGCAGCACTGGAAGAAAGCTTACCAGGTGGAACGAGCAACCTGTGCAAGGTGATCATTTCTTCTGGTCCTTTGTTGTCCATACTCAGCACTGATTCCTTCATTTTTATGGTGATACGTGTAGTCCTAAGTTCTAGTAATTCAAGTCCCAAATAATCAGATAGCCATAGTCAGTGTGACCTATCTTTGTTTAATAAGCTCTACATAGAGTGCAGTTCTGTCATAGAAAGGTGCAGGATTGTCTTCTACAGGCAGCATAGCTCTCTATCCTTCTCCTCTGGGTTGTGATGGTCTTTTGGTTCTGAAACACAAAAAGAATATCTTTCAGACTACAGAAGGAGAAAGAATGTATGTTCAAGGCCTAGGAGTACGGTGCTAGAGATAGTGAATTCTATTTGGAGGCCCCAGTGTTCAGATAATATTGACACTGCAAAGATTTCATAACCATACTGTTCAGACTATATTCTTTTTAATTCTGTGAGGGAGAATCTTGAAATCTACACTCTTAACAATTTTTTAAGTAATAGTTGATTCTAAGCACATTGTTGTACAGCAAATCTCAAGGGTTTTTCCATCTTGCCTGATTGAAACTCAGCTAAGAACTGGAAGACAGAAACTTGAGTCTCAAGTGGTGGTAAGTCTGGTGGTGGTACTGTTCAAGGTGCTCAAATATTAATGCCCAGGGCAGTAGTTTCTCTAGTCATCAGAACATGCCAGAATGAAAGAAATTCTTAGTTACTATCCTATGCAATTATCTTACTAGCACTGAATGTACACTAGAAATCAGAAAAATAAACACATAAGGGGAGATGGTTTTTTTTAAATAAAATAAACTGAAAAACACACACAAGACTACTTTAGAAACTGTAGTGCAAAAAACAAGGGTTGTTTTCCAAAGGAGACATTGTAACCACTGCTTAATGTGCGCTGGGCCAGGAGGCCACTGCCCTCTAGCCCAAATCTCAGTGCTGCTTCTCAGAAAATAACACCTGCCATTCCAACTTCACCAAGGTTAAAAATAAAAATGTGATACTGCATGAGGAAGCACCATTGTATCATGAAGGCATTAACACATAAGATATTGTTATTGCTAGTAAAGTAATAAATAGTGTCTCAAGCATTGCCAGGTTGGACAGATTTATTCCTACCAAATAGACACCTCTTAGGGTTCTGGTCCTCACAAATATGACAGAATAAAGCACTAAGTCTCTTTCTTATGAAATCAGTGGTGTCTATTAATAAAAAGAAGGACAGTTTCCCTTTACAGAGCACTCATCCCTGATGCATCTTGAGTCATACAGAAGAACTTTTGATAATGACCTTATAACAAGGCAGGGAATTTACCTTCTCCGGGCCAGAAAATTAGATATCAGACATAGAGAAAAGTCTCAGGTTAGACCCTGATAAACTGAACAGGCCTCCAAGATGACATTAGGTAAGAAATTATATCATCCCAATCCCAAGCTTAACAAGCCATTCATGTCATCTGCGTAAGAGTCATAACAGTTTTATTCACTCAAAAAGGTTTATGCAGTTCTTTTGGAAAGGGTGATTTCTTTTTTGAAAAGGGCGACAGGAGTGAGGTTATGAGGCATCCTGAGATTTCACTTGTGGTTTTTAGATGTTAGGCATAAAATTTTCCTGAATAATGTAGCAGAAGGACTATCAGACTTTAATTTTAGAAAAATGATGGGACTCCTCTTGATGTAGGAAGTCAAGTTAAAGGAAGTTATCACAGTAAGAGACAGTAAATTCTGGACTAATAGTGAAGGAAGACAGAAAAGAAAGCACAGGTTGTAGAATTTTATGAAAAGATCTAAATGGTCTTGATGTCTGACCATTAATTGGAAAGAGGGACTTTCTAGAATGTTCTCTAGGTTTCTGGACTACATCTAAAATGATACTGCTGTATTTTCCAGGCTATAAAATAAAGAAGACGAAAGATCAAGCTAGGAGTAGGGTGCGAGAGCTGATAAATTATATTTGAGGACCCCAGAGAATAGGGAAAGTTCTGGTGGTGTTAGCTCCAGGATGCAGGAAGGATTCTCAAATAAACTAAGATTTATCAGTAAGTGGATGACAAATAAAACATAGGTCAGCAAAGTTCTTTCGCTGCCATCATTTTTAAGGTGGTAGGAACTGCAAAGGAAATGACAGTGCAGTTTCTCCTTTTCAGGGTTCTGGGAAAAACCCAGAAGGACTTTTGCAGCTCATGCCCAAGACCCTCAGATACAGCTCTGGCAGGGTACACTCTATAAATGGAGACTTTCATACAAAGATATCAGTTTATAAATGGTAGCATGGAGGGTGACATAACATAGAATGATGTGATGGGCTAGAGAAAGCTCATAGCACATGGAAAGACTTGTCTTCCTTGTTCCTACCAGAGAGATTTTTCTAATGTGCTCCTCCACATGAAACCTTTTCTTATTGCATTCCAGGGAAAATCATAGTAGGATCGCACTGCCTGGTCCAGTGGACACTGGCCATGTGTGCCCTCGATATGCGGTGAGGCCAAGGTAAAGCACACAGCAGACTTTATAACCATAAGAGAGAAGACAAAATGTTGCAGGAATAATTGATGACCATGGTAAAATAGTGAAATATCATTTTAGTTAAATTGGATTATATAATAAGACATATGCAAATTAAAAATAAAAGTTAAAGTGAGAACTTAACGAGGCAGCATGTAGATAGTGAAGAAATCCGAATCCCAAATTTAGAACACTGAAGACACCAGGCCACATAGCCATATGATACCAAACTTTTAAGGAAAGAAGTTGGAAGGAAAGAGTAGTAAGTAAGGTCATGCAGAGCCAGAGGTTAAGTTCAACCAAATTTTTTACAGAATGAACATCAGGCTTTTCAAGTTCTAGATTCCAAGTAAAAGTAGAACGTTTGTTCTATACCAGTCTTTTCTTAGAGGTCCTCATCGGAATGAGGGAATTATAACACACACTTCCCAGTCCCCCAAATCAGTAGAGCAACTACGCCCTCTTGATGAAAACTCAATAGTTACCAAACTGAGGATGTGGGCCATATGAGCCATGAGAGCTCAGAGAGGAGCTAGGAACAGGTAATGTTTTTATTTGTTTGTTTGTTTTTTAAATTAATTTTATTGAAAAACAAATAGCAATGAGACAGTTTCAAAACAGGTTAGTAGGACAGTTACAATAATTAATACATTGTATATTGTTGTCTTCATAGTAGTTATTCATGGTGCAAGATGCAGACATGATATCCTGTCCAAGCACTAGTAGTACAAATCTTTCTTCTCATTAAATTAAGAGAAAGTAGGCATATATCTATCCTATTTTGTATATACAGATACAAAATGGCCCTTCATTTATATCCCCTTTTTTGCTTAGTTTTGTCAGAGATGGGTATTCCACTGTCATTTAAACATTGTAGGTGCATGAATTCAGCAAAATAAACTAATGCAGTCTGTAATATTTAAAGAAGGATCTCTAGAGGGGGTGCTACTTACAAGGTGCCAAGGGGCTGAGAGGGAGACTGGGAGGCCTCAGAGCAGAAGTGAAATCCAGAGTGGAAAGGAAAAAGGGCCCTGCCCATGGAAGCTTGCTTGGAATCCAGGCTGCATCCTTGCTTACCTCCTCCCTCGCATCTGTGCTAAGCAATGTACAGTGCTTCTGTAGCTTTCTTCTCCAAGTGCTGTGCTTCTAGGCCTCTGTAGTTGCTGTGCCTATCATTGGAAGGCCTACCACCCTGCACACATCCGAGTCCCACCATGCTATAAAACCCCTACTATAAGTGCTCTCTGAGGCTCACCCTTGCCCCAGACTGATCCACATGCTGCATCATCTTGAAGGCAGAAGCTGTGTCTTATCTATAGGTTCCAGCTCCAAGGTCAATAGATTATGTTTACAATATCATGTTTGTTAAATAAATAATTGAATGCTAACAAACAGCATGAAACTGGCTGGAAGAGGCAGGGAAGACACTGTGAGAAGAAACATACTTTTTTCCACTGATTCACCAGATGTTTGAGTTTATAAATTTACTTCACATTATTCCAGTGTAAGACAAACTGACAGATCAATAGATTTCATGGTACCAGTGTGAAGTCTGAATTAGATCTGAAGAGAAGCAAACATCATCTCTAGATCTAGAATTTTCTTTTAACTTCTCAACTTATAACTACAAAATGTATTCTAATCCAAAGAAGACACTGTAATCACTCCTAAAATACTGCAACATAGTAATCGATCCCCCAGAGCATGAAACCCTAGCTTTATGGGAAAATGAATGCTTTCCTCCTTGACTTTTTAATATTCAGAAAGTTATTGGCACAGGAGAATTGTAGCAAGCAAGTTTCCGCCTCTTGCTGTGCTGAGCTGTGCCACCTTGCACTCAGCATGGTGGGATAGGCTTCCGGGAGGGCTCAGCTCTGCAGTCATTTCTCAAGGCCTAACTCGAGCGGATGCTCTTTCCCCACAGCTCAGCCTCATCCTAGTGAAGAAGAAAAGCTCTCCTGCTGTGCTGCATGGCTTCCAACCCTGGCCCCAAGCACTTTCTACCTAAGGATATCTGGGGAAGTTCCTTCACTGTAGTGCAGACTGCAGTACACCTATCTCATAGGGCAATTATTCACAACAGGAAAAAAAAAAAAAAAAAAAAAAAAAAAAACTTTACTCC
>PVKA01009536.1:0-49806 GCA_004027165.1 Ctenomys sociabilis | reverse complement strand
ACACATTCAGTGAATGCCAGCTCCCCCTCTCCACTTTGTCATCAAAGTCCCATCATTCTTTCTAGCCCCTAGCCTGCTTGGATGGCTTTTGCTTTCCCTCATATTTATTTCTTCCAATCCTACCACAAATACCTTGACTCAAGCCTATATCTTTTAAAGACAAAAGGACCTTCTGTCTTTCCCAGTCCGTACTTGGACCCGCAGCCAATGAGCTCCTCAAGTCCAGCACTTGGAATTGCTCTTTGCCTCCTCAGCACCAGTCTCAACACCTGTCTCACAGTGAATCCCCACAATTCCTTCCTGAATTACTGTCATCTGTGGGAAACACCACTTCTGTTCTGCCACTTTCCCAAGTATTCACTCAAAACTAACATGCAAGTGTCTTAGCCAATTTTTGTCAAAGGCAAAACCCCATTTATAACTTCATTGTCTTTTTTTGTACTTAGTACAGGGTCTGTAGGGTCTCACCACACGGATCAGGCTCATAGTGATCCTTCTGTTTTCCAGCCTCCCAAATGCTGGTATTACAGGCGTGCACCACCACACCCACTCTCATTCACCATCTCAAGTGTGCCCCAGGGATTGGGCCAACACAGCAGTATCACTTCATTTTCCATTACACTACATGAACCTTTCTTTAAAGCCAGACTACCATGTTCCATGTTTATTGTCTACAAGGAATATGGATCTTGCACTTTTGAGGCAGTTGCTTATGCCCTTGAGGTACTCCCCAGCATCTTGTGTATTCCTGTCTCTGCATGTTGTCTAGGTGCCCCCTACCTCACTACTTTCTTCCTACTCTTTATGTGATCAGATCTCCTCCTCATTCTTCAAGTCCAAATTTACCTCCCCACAAAAGTGCACCCTGGTGAGCCCATCCATCAGCCTCCCTCTCCTCCCCTCCCATGAATGCTCCCTCTGCACATACTTCACCCTGGTACTTTGTTTATCTTTGTGAATCTCAGCTTCCTCATCCGTGAACCAGTGTTGATGTGAAATTACATGGCACTCAGTACTCACAATTCTTCCCAGAGCTAGCATCTAACTATTGAGAAATGAGCCAAAATTAGAGAAAGAACGGTTGAGAAAGAGACAAATCTGTATCTTTCAACTCTGTCTGAAAACATTGCTATCATTTGAGTATACCCTCTGCTTTTCCTTGACTTTGTTTCAAATTTAAACTGGCCAAACTTCCCCCATAAAATAAGAGGAGAGTTCTTTTATTTAATTATTGGGATGGAGGGGAGACAGGAAAAACCAAATGGTTATTAAAATCTTAGCCTCCTCTCTCCCGGTGTTCTTCAGCCGCAGGCTTTCAGAGGTAAGAGACTGACCATATGTTCCAATAAGCTTCACCCTCAGAAGCTTCTAGTTTCCATTAATAAATGTAATTGAGAAAAATGAAACATTTGGATATCAGCTTACTAAGTCAATGAATGCAAATGAAGAGTGCCACTGTTGGCAGGTACCTTTGTCCTGGCAAAGGCCGTGTTTCGCCCACCTGCTGCCTCCTCAATTTGGGGGCTCAGGGCAGAGGGGTGGATAGAGCCCTGTATAGAGAAAGCCTGTATAGCAAGGTATGCAGCCACTAAGAAGCCCCCAAGCTATGTATCTCTGATCTTTATTAGATACAGCACCAAATCCATTCTATTTATTTCTAATGGCACTGGGGATTCAATACAAGGCCTTCATATTGAGCTATATCACTGTCCAATTTTTGTTTTTCATTTTTCTTTTTAAAAAAATACAAAATAGTCATAGAAAAAAACAGCACTGTTAAGCTGTTAAGTTGCCCACACTGGGCTCAAACTTGTGATCCTCTTGCTTCATCCTCCCACAGCTCATTCTTCTTTTAAAAATTTTTTTAAATCACTTATTTATTTGTTTGTTTGTTTGGTACAGAATCGCACTATTCAGCTCAGTCTGTATTGACAATGCAGTACGGTGATCAAACACAGGTCCTTGAGCTCGCCAGGCAGGGGCTTAGTCATCTCCCTAGCCCTCGCAACTAACTCATTCTTAGCTACTTACTATTGGTTCCTGTCCCAGAGTTTACTCCTACCATTGTCATTTAATACTAACCCTTGCCTTAGTTTGGGAACATTTAAATTTAAATGCTGAATAGGAAGACATGAGGAGCTTTTGCAGGCTTCTAAGCTCCTGATTAAACTGTCTGAATTTCTATATGGTCATAGTTAAATAACAGTCACAAGCTTACTCAGATACCTCAAACTGTCACAGCTGAAATGTAGCGGATCAAGGTAGAAAGGAAGTTCCTGCTCTCAAATCTTCTGGTCTAACCTAGGAGTCAGTTCCACAGTGCAAAGCCCAGAAACATGGAGGGTCAACAGCTGCCGTGGGAACCACCTACAATGCTTGATGGGAGGTAGAGTTCTTTTGTAGTGTGCCACGCCACCCCTGCTGGGTCCGTGGTGGTGAGCACTTGACTCCTCTGAGAGCCGATGTCTCTGGGATTCTCTGAGGTTAATCCACTGGTTTTGCTCTGCGGAGGGCAGCTTGGCAACGTTTATGGAACTTACTATGCACACTCAGCAATCTCAGCTTAGATACTTACTGTGCAAGCATATTGACATGGGGAAGGTAGCATATGTACAAAGACATTTGTGGCAGCATTTCTCATCATAACAAATAATTGGATACATTCTACATGTCCACCAAAAGAAGAATGGTTAAACAATTTAGTACAGCTGTGAAAATGAGGCCAGTGAGAATACAGAACAAAAAGCTGTCTGATGTGGTTTTTTTTTTTAATTGAAGAAAAAAAAAAAAAGAAAGAAACAAGGTGCAGAGTGTTGCATGGGAGGACGCTGCTCTGAGTACCACGGAGCCAGGAATGATGGTCGGCTTCCGGGAGCAGAACTGGGTGAAGCGAAGATTGGAAAGATGGCTTGCTCTTCCTTGTGTTTCTTATTTATATCGGTGCTAGATATCTATTTTCAAAGAATAACAGAATAAACAGGAAAAACCAAGGTACTTTTAGTTAAACAAAGGCATAGATCCCAATTGTTCCACCTACCCAGACAGGCCAGGATGTCTAACCTCACAGAAACTTGATTTCTCTGATTTCCACATTAGTCAGACTGTTTTCAGCCCTGAATGATATGGTAAGCTGAAAGCTTAGTAAGTTCTGCCTTCCACCACCTTCCCAGCCACTAACATCACAGCAAGTGAAGAGCTCCTTCCTTGGCTACAGACTGATCCCCAGCAGTGGCCAAGAACTGACCCCAGCCTTATAACCCCTGCCCATGAACCCAGCTATTGCCAGGATGAGTGAGACCTAAGTAGAGCCCATAGGAGAACCGACAAAACAAGGTGTTGTTGGGTTGAGACCTATCCAGGATGATCCCAGTTTCAGAGATTATCAGTGTAACTCTACTCACTGCCAGCAGAAGTGTAAGTGTCTGCTGCTCTTCACAAAACTCTTAGGTATTATTGACTAAGCAAAATGAAATGTGAATCTCCCCTACAGCCAGCTATTTCACTTCTCAATATCTGCTCAACAAAGAGGAATGCATGTGTCCTCACAAGGCTTTCTACAAGAATGTGTGCTGATGTAGTAGCTTCATTCACAATAGGCACAAACTGCCAAGAATCAAAATGGTTATCATTACAGGAATGAACGAATAAATTATAGTATATTCATACAATGGAAAACTCCAGTATTAAGAAAGAATACCATCCATGTGCAGTGGCACACACCAGTAAGCCCAGAACTCTGGAAAGTGAAGGCAGCAAGGTATCAAGTTTGAGCTCAGCCTTGATGCCTTAGTAGCTTGTACAGGCCGTGTCTCAAAATAAAAAAGCACAAAAACCTTAGGTTCAATCTTAGGTACTGCAAAAGAAGGAGGAAGAGGAGAAGGATAGGGAGGAACTGCTCATTACAACATGGACAGATCACATGGACACAATAATCCAGATAAAAAGGTGAAAGTATCGTACATGTAACAACTGCCAAAACTTATCACTGCTACGGAATTCACAGCCACGACTGCCTTGAAAGTGTATGGCAAGTGACACAAAGGAGATCTCTGGGTGTCAGAAATGCCCCTTACCTTGCCTGGGTGTATCACATGAGTGTATCTACCTAGTCAGTAGTCATTAATTTGTGTATTAAATATGTGCATTCTATATATTTTATGATATGGATTACATCTCAAGTATAAAGGTGATGACTGATGATAAAATAAAGCTCTCACTGCAGTGTTTTCATACTCTTTTCCCCATGCTGAACCATCCTCCCTGGCCAGACAGCCCATCCTGTTACCTAAAATACCTCTGGTCCCTGGCTCTACGCACACTTCCTATACAGAATACTCCTCCTTAAAAGGCTACCTTGCCCTCCAGGTGTCATGGGTGATGGCATACTGGTGCGTCCCCCAGGAGACAGCTCTTCTCACTTTCCCAAGGCTTTCTATGCACGGGGTTTAGGCATCCTGCATCCTCTTGCAGCAAGAACGCAGGACTGCACATTGTTCATTATCAAGCCTGGGTTCTCTGTGGAAGTATACTGTCTGAAGTGGACACTGGGTACCTTCCTATCATCTCAGAAGCATAAATTCACCTACAACTTCAAGGAGGGACTCTTCACTATTATTTGCTGTCATACACAGATGGAAATCAGAATTGCTAATTCTCCCATCTGAGGCCCTTGGAAGCTCTTGACTCCTACTCCAAGCTCCCTCTGCTGGTTCTGGAGAAAATGCTTCTAGTTGGCCTGTGTGGGCTCCAGACACAACTGGCTGGGGAGGCTTTTACTGTCTGGAAAGCCAGGCTTCCCATTGTCCTCCTTCTCTGTCACCTTCTCCCTAGAATCCAAAGGAGAACTGGATTAACTGTTCAGCTCCATAGCAAGAGCCAGGAGACTATGAGAAGAAAAAGTGGTTTTGAGTTTGACTGCCACCTCCCGAGAGAGAGAGAGAGACAGAGAGAGAGAGAGAGAGATTGAGAGAGAGAGAGAGAGAGAGTCTTCTGAGGACACCAATTCCTCCAGGAGAGACCAGGAATATTCATTCCCAAAGATATTTTCCCAAGAAATACAGCAAATCACCCACAATATTGTTGTCTTCAGTGTCCTAGTTTACATAGAGTTGAAGGGCGGAGAAGTGGTCTCTAAGGCCAGGGTTATAAGCTGCTTAAAATAAATGCATCTATTTCCATCTTTAATCCCCCTCCAGGAGATCTTGCCTCTTAGGAATTCTTAGAACTTTTTTTTATCTGGAGAAAGCTAGGAGATTTGTGAACTATGTCCAACTGAAGATAGGCGCCTGCTTTTGTTCTAACCTAAGGCTTCCGAATTCCCTCCTGTGTCATTAAAACCACTTGAGGTGTAATTATAGCTCCTTTGCCCACTGACCCCTGGGAGTAGGGGGGCAGGAGACAAGCCATGGAATGCACTCTTTTTAGACTTCTCGGCCCTTTTCCAATACCAGCTATTTAAAGCCCTGCCAAACTAACCCAAGTCTGTAATCTCGTCAGAAATATGTCTTTTTATTTTTTGAATTCCAGCACTAGCTTGGATTTAGATAAAACTTAGCTTGAAAGTCCTCAATGAGTGTTTGAACTGACACAAAAAATAGGAGCATCAATACACCAAGCAAAGCCCACCTCTGCTCTGGTTTCTGCCTGGGCCGACAGCCAGGATTTCTGGCATCTCCAGTATTTGTTCAAATACATCACCAGAATGTGTTTGCTCAGATCCACAGGACCTAATGCAAACATCACAATGGTAGCCTGGACCCTGAAACAGTAGATCTGAAAACACCTTAGTGATTATCTAAAATCTTGTCCAAATAATGATGCCTGTCATTTCTCTGAAACAACCAGACTTCATTTTGGATGCACTTTGAAGCCACATGATGCCTGAGAGATGTGTGTGCTTCATTCCACAGATCTTTCCTGGGCCACACAAGAGACTGTTCCTCTCTCTACCCCACACTGCCATCTTGAACTCAAGGAAGCAACTACCATGCAAGGCAGGATAACAAGAAAGCTGTGCTAGTTTGTTCAAAAGGGGAGTCTGTCATCCAAATAACAATTTCAGGGAATGGACTTTGTTGAACAGCAAGCAGCTATGAACCCTCTAGAAAAACCCCACAGCCTACACCAAGCTCCTTCACCCAAAGCGTCACACGTGATCTGCCCTCAGCACTATGTTTATCCTCAGCCTTGGCCCATTCAGCAAACTGGAGGTCCCTAGGAGGAGGATCTGTCAGGCCCAATGCTCCAAATGGCTGTTGTGCATCCTCAGCAGCAGGACAAGTGTTAGGAACATGAAACTAATTGGGGGTTAGGGGTAGAAGCCAGGAAGAAGTGGTAGGTGTACAGCGGTGGAGAAAGCACTGTACTCCATCAGATATCTCTGGGTCATGCTTTCAGTGTTTTTGACCTAAGAGACTTTCAGAGAGAAATGGTTAAGTGACCACTGACATTTAGGAGATGCTTAATTGAAATTAAATGGATTTCTTTTCAGCAAGATTTCTAAGATGCTTTAATGTGTAAATTAAGAAGATTATAGGTTTTGGTACTTCCTCTGACTGTTATGTCTTAGATTCCCCCATTCTCCCCAGAGCATCAAGGGTTAGTGAGGTGCTGTGCCCTTCTATTATCAGCTGGATAAAAATCGGAAATTTTGTTTCCCAGAATTCCCTCTATGTATGATTCCTAATTCCAACTGGCTGGAAGTGTATCTGCATATACATATAGTTAGGACAGATATACAGCTACTTTCTCTTAATTCAATGAATAGAAAGATTTGTACTAATACTGTTTGTAGACAGGCTATCATATCTGCATCTTGTACTATGAACAACCACTAAGAAGACACCAATATGCAATGTATTAATTATTGATACCATCCTACTAATCAGTTTTAAAACTGTCTCACTGCTATTTGTTTCTCAATAAAATTATTCTTAAAAAAATGAACAGCTTTCATGATGGGGGTATATAGAAATAATAATCATTTATCTCTGAAGGTCTCTTAGGTCACAAAGAGTGAAAGAATGACACAGAGATATCTGATAGATTGCAGTACTTTCTCCACCACTGTACACCTACTACTTCTTCCCAGTTTCTACCCCTAGCCACCAACAGCAACCCAAATTTATGAATACACACTTCCACACCACAAAGGTAGAAGTTACAGGGATTCCACCACTTCCCGCATGCATTTCCGTTAACTCTACTTTCACTTTGCTACCACTGGACCGTCCTAATAACTCATATTTTGTTTGCAAGTCTCAAATTATCCAACCATGTCAGGACTTTGGGAGGATAGGTGATTCACTCTGTGATTCACAACTATCAGACCCTTTTAGACTTCATTAACCTGCTACAGCACTAAAAAAAATTGCCATCAATTGGGTGGCTTAAACAGAGACTTATTTCCTCGTGTTCTGGATCCTGGAAGTCTATAGTCAAGGAGTCCACGTTATTGGCTTCTTCTCAGTTGTCTCACTTTGGCTTCTGGACTATCTTCTCCTCTTCTCGTCCTCTGTCTTTGCTTGGCCTGTCCTTGATATGTGTCAAAGTCCTAATATACTCTTTGCATGAAGGGACCAGTCATGACAGGGTAGGGTACATCCTAATAATTTCATTCAAACTTAACTATCCCTTTAAATAACCTACAAAGAGGTGGCAGAGGGTTCTGCCTAAGGGTGGGCTGGAGGGCCTCAGAGTCAAGGATTCAGTTGCCTCCTAGCACATTCTGGAGCCTCCTATTAGGCATAATGGCTGAAACCAGAATCTGAAGACACAAGCCTTCTCAAGGATACCCAGCTTGGACTAGTCAACAAGCAGAACACCTAAGAGTCTCCAACATCAAGGAAACAGCCATCTCCTCCAGCCAGCCAGAAACACAGATGAAGCAATTAAAGAAACACCTAAGAGTATCAATAAGTAACTGTCTCTGTGCACACCCCTGACAAAGCACCTTTCCCCTCCCCTCATTATGCTGCAGTCAAACCAAACCACTTCAATTTTCCTGCAAATGTCAGGCTATTTCATGCCTCAAGGCCCTTATTCAACTGCTTCTTCCCTGCCAGGAGTCCACCAGCATAACTGCCTAGCGATTGTCTATTCTTTGGAGTTATCTGTTGTTTCTTGAGTACTTTCTATTTCCCAGAAAACAAAGGACTCATTTGATTGACTTGACAGCTCAATGACATAGGTACATGTGGAAGTAAGAAAACTAAAATTCAAAGACATTAAGTGCTTTGCCCAAGACCACCCAAGTTGTGTGTGGTACAACTGGGTTTCAGACCCAGATTGCTGTGCTCAAGGCCTGGTACATGTGCTCCCATGCACAGTAGAGACCGGCCTGCCAAAGACAGGTTTGGTCCACCAACTCAGATCACCGCATGGTCCTTACCAGCCTGTGAGACTTCCAGCAAGCCGAAGGTCAGCAATCCAATATAAAAGCAATTTTCTAACCACAGCACCATTCAGTGTCTGAATTACTCTGGAACTTCCTAGGCTGGATACAGAAATGCCAGTCCAGATCTGGAGAGGCACTCTCTGCCCAGAGACAGGTCCAGCTTGTCAAAAGTTTCCATACTGGTCCCCCTTTCAGGGACTCTGAACTCCTCCAAGTCACAGCTATTTCTCCTGCAGTGGGGGATATAAGAACAAGATCCAGGTTCAGATCCTATCACCATACTATCTACTCTTAGACCCTCACACTGGAGATTAGAGGCTAGCATCTCTGTAGTCCATTCCATGTAGTGGCTAAGTCCACCAAAACTTTGCCAAGCTGTGCCTAGCTCCATCTTCTCATCATTTGTTCAGAAGACGAGCCATCTAAACTAAGTTGCCTGTATGCATCATGTGTGGGGGCGGGGGGAGTGTAGGTGATATGTTCAGCAGAGTGTGCTGGTGGAGGTGATGCACATACATTAATCCTCACTAAAATTTCTGATGGTCAGTGTTACTTACCCAGCCCTAGAGAAAAAAATCCAGCAGGACTAAAGAGCACGCCCTACAGCACACAGAGTGTGATTATAAATAAGGAGCTGATCCATACTTGGTTTGATCAGACTTGAAATCTTGAGTCCTCTGTGAAACCTGATATCCCCATGTACACAGTGTTCTCCAAACATGTTACTCACCCTTGAAGGGTGACTGACTCATTGCTTAGCAAGACCATCCCCACCCCACTTTAGCCAGAGCCAAACAGAGCTTCACTGTATACCCGCCGTACCCCACTCATTCTGCTAGCTGAGCATCAGGTACACTGTGTTGGTGCTGCCTTCTACATGCCCCCTACATCTAACTAGATTTCTAAAGAAAGAGGGCAAAAATGTGGGGAGGGGCTCTGAATACTGTCCTCAAAATGCTCAGATGTTAAAGTGATGGTGCCCACCTCACTACAGGATCAGAGTTCCCTGAAAGCAGGGCCTGAGAGGGCCATGCATGAAACTGTAAAAGTGAAGTCAAAGCTGCAGTGGGGCCAAAGAATGTAAAGCACCAGCAATAAGCCATGCCTGCGGAAGGAAGGTAAAGGCTGAGCCAGCAGAAAGGGCAGCCACATGAGCTGCAGCCAGCAAGGCTGAAAGGATGGGGCCCACCAAGCCGCACAGGATCCCTGATGCAGGGGGTGGACCTGTACGACTTCATGCTTGTCCTGCTGGATTTTAGTCTGCTTTAGTTCAATCTATCATTATTTTCCTTTTGCTCCTCTTGCTGACTCTCCACCTCTCCACCATTATACCATGATAGAATGAAACTTGGGTGTTCATTTCTTGAGAGGGATCATAGTTAACAGTTCAGGGGGCCTGCCGATCAGCTCAGGTGTTTAATCACCTGCTCATGCAAATGCAGTCAGGCACAGAATACTGTAGTTCGATTCCACCTGCATTAACAAATCTGTCCTTAAGGCAGCCTGCACTATCCAAAAAAAAAAAAAAAAAAAAAAAACTCAGCATAGCTAACAGTGCATCCTGAATTGCAGAGACGACTCTGGATTTGGTCTTTTGAATAGCGCTGGGATGGATAGCTGGCCTGAATGCACATGAATTATGAGATGGACAGGAACCTTAAGGGGCAAGGACAGAATGCTTTTGTGTGGATCTGAGATGTCCCCCAAAAGCCTATGCTGAAGGTTTAATTCCAACCTTGATGCCCATGGCAGGTGGTGGAAACCCCAAGGCAGGGTGCTTTGGGAAGTCTTCAGGTCGTTGGGAGCCAGCTTCCCTCAGAGATGCTTGTGGACATAATGTGAGCAATTTTGCTCTGCAGCCTACACCCCAACGTGATGTACCACTACACACTTAAAGCAACAAGCAGCCTAATTATGGGCTGAGACTACCAAATCTAAGATAGAATAAACCTTTTCTCTTTGTAAGTCTATTATCTAAGGTATTTGTTACAATAACAAAATCGTGTCCACCCAGTCTCCCAATATCACCAGAGTACTAGCACTAGGGTACATTTGCCATATGCTGCATCTTCTTTGCATATAAGTTCTTCTCCTTCCCTTGGCTCATTTTCACAAAGCTATACTTGCCTCACACTTTCAAAGTGCAAGCGGACATTTTTTATAGGCAAAAGTGACAGCAGTGAAACTTCGTTAATCAGATTCAGCACCTAGCACCATTTCAGCCACTTGAGCTCCCAATAAAAAAATGCTGAATAAATAAATGATGCTTAATCAAAATGCACTCAAAGATGGTTTTAGTCCCAGGATTCTACTTTATCCTAAGAAAATAAGCAGAGTTTACAGTTTACAGCTAACAAGAATTGACATATGACTTTCTAGATGCAAAAAAAAAGTTATATTATCCCTTTCTCTTTCTTGTTACTCTTTTTGTCCTGTTTGGTCTTGGATACCTAGGAAATTCAAAACTACCTTGGACTACATGGCGATACCCTGTTTCCAAGAAGAAAAAAAATAAAATAATGAATGGCCAGTCAAATAATTCAGTGGATTGCAGGCACAGGGGCCAGGAGTTCCATCCCTAGGCCTGCCATGCAAGTTCTGCCCCCTGGGTGTGCTGAGATGGCAGTTGAGACTGGGTGTGGTGGTGCATGCTTGTAATTCCAGCACTTGGGAGGCTGTGAAAAGGTGGATCACTACGAGCCTGATCTAGTAGTGAACACCCTGTAGACCCTTCCCTAAAAATACAAAAGAAAAAAAAATTGAAAACCAAAGGGAGAGACTTACTTTAGTATAAAAGAATACTGCAGAGCTGTAAGAATAATGACAGTATGATACTGGCATAGGAACAAAATACACATGGTATGCTATAGTATCATGTATATTTAAGAACCAACAGTTGATCAAGATAGTGATACAAAGAAATAAGAAAAAAGTTGTTTAGTCAGTGGTGTTGGGAAACTGGCAGAGCTGGAAGGTCAGGTTAAGGCCAATAGATTCCAAATAAATATCTAAGTACACTCCTTAAAATTATAAACCTCATAGAAGAAAACTTACTGGAATGCATACAATACAATAACCTAAAGGACAAAGCACATGGCAAAAACACTAAAAACTGGTTATAAAATCACAGCTTGATAGTCATGGATTTAAGAAGCACCACAGGCAAAGTTAACAGGTCAACACAGCGAAGGAAAATAGTTCTATATCTAATGTGAATAAGACACCAGCATCTACCTTAAACTTTGCCCAAATGCCAAATCATGAAGAAAGAGATGAGAAATCTAATTTTTTAAAAGAAAACAAGAGCCGGGCGTGGTGGCGCATGCCTGTAATCCCAGCACTAGGGAGGCTGAGGCAGGAGGATTGTTGTGAGTTCGAGACCAGCCTGAGCTACAAAGTGAGCTTAAGGCCAGCCTGAACTGCACAGTGAGACCCTGTCTCAAAAAAAAAAAAAAGACAAAAAAAATAAATAAATAAATAAAAATAAAAAAAAAATATAAGAAAACAAGGTTACAAATAGGCAATTTAGTACTAGGAAGTGAAATGAATAATAAATTAGTGTTCTTATTACCTTGTAATCAATGAATGCAAATTAAGTCATGAATAAGACAATGTTCTTCATCCATCAGAGAATCAGAAATTGGAAGAGTGAGTGATTCATAATCAAGGTAAGCATGAGAAGAGACAGAAAACACTACACACTGCTTTCTGGGGGCTTTACACTGGTACAGCTGTCTCTGACAGCAATTTAACAGGACTTAGTAAAATATTGGTCATTTATGTCATATACAATAAGATTCCAATTTCATTCACATATCTAAGAGGTCATGCACAGATCTATTAAGGGAGTCAGAATGAGGGCGTTAATCAATAATGTTATTAGTGTTGATATCAGGAAGCTGAACTTGTGGGTCCCTCACCAGAAGGATAATTAAGTGACATGTACTGGAGAATAAATGCCAGGCACCCATGCAACCGTGCATACTAGAGACACGCAAATCAACACAGATTTAAAAGCATGGGTTTAAATGGGAAAAGTGAGACTCAGAAAAGATTTCATCAGACAAACTTTTTATGGAAAGTAGAGCTCAAGAATGCACAAAAATCCCAGCATTTTTAAGGAGATGTGGCTATTATAACAGAAAAAGAGAGACAGAGATTCTCCAAAGACAATGAATTTAATCAGAAATGAACACTGCCATGGGAGGAGGTGTGCCACAGTAAATTATGGTCATCTTCAGGGAAGCAAAGAAAGACAAAGGTTTTAAAAGGCAAAATAAGGAGGATTGCACTACAGGTTGTGGAACAATTATTCTTGTCTACAAGGATCAATAATAATGGTGGTGTCAGTCCAAGGTTGAACAGGCAGTTGCCGGGTAGATAACCTTGCCTAAGTATTTTTTGTTTAAGGCTGTAGTGGTTTTGTGCAAGGTAGTGATTCTAACAAAATCTCTTATAATAGTTTCTTTTTCTATTATCAGATGATGCACATGAGACCTTCTCTGTAACCCCATTTTTATTTCCTTTTTGTTGAGGTTTGACACGTGGAATCCATTTGATTATGGCAACCTTCATTCTGTTTAGACTTTTACATAAATCTTAGTATAGAAATCTATGGAGAATAGGGAGTGAATATGAAGACTACAGATAGGAGACAAAATAAATACAAGTTAACAGGCACACAGGCCTGGAGAGAGGGCTGTAGGCGGACAGGTGATGATGGCAAGATACAAATGAAAAGTTACGAAAAGCTCCACCTTGACATCTGAAGTCCTTAAAAAGGAGCAGGAGAGATAGATGCCAGAGAGCACACAGCAAGATGACTTAGAGCCAGTGAGGAGGCCAGAGCAATCTGCCTGTATGCTCTCCCCAGATCTATTCTTTAACAAATCTACTACATCACTGAACTCTGCCTCATTTCAACTGTAAAGCAGAAGGAACAACCATGCAAGTAATCCGACGAATAGTAGGGACTCAGTGAACATTAGCTGCCACTGTTTCTACATCAGTTCTATTTTCAATAGTGAAGCTATGTACTTTGAAAGAAGTACAGTGACATCACAAAGGATGCATACATAGGATCTTTTAATCAACCATTTTCTAGATTACCAGATCCCACTAAGAGATAAAAGTTGCAAAGTTGCTATGAGGGCTACTACACAGCAAGTGTCTATAAATGTCATTTATCAGTATTATTGCCAGGAATCACTTATACAATTCTAAATAGAAGATGCCATGTAGAAAGTCAAACACTCTCCCATAATTGTTCATTCTATGAACCATAATCTCATGAGTAAATCTCCCTTCAAATCTGTGGTATCTCCTCCTTAGTTCTGAGTAGTGACATTACCCATCTCTGATGTCTGTGTCCAGAAATAGGTTTTGAGCATTGATAAATGGTTGCACTGTAGCAGAGACTCCAGGGGTTAGGCTGCCAATTTCAGAGATCTAAAGCAGCCCTGTGCCAAAGATTATGGAGAATTCTAGCTCTGGCTTTAGTAAAATTATTTGCTCTCACCCAAAGAAATGATGTTTTTAATTTCCAAAATGGTTTAGGCCCAAAATCTATATGCAAAATGATGACTTCATTTTTGTTGAATTTTATTCATCCGAATCCCTAATGCTTGCCTTCTGGAGACTGTAAAATTATGAGGCAATTTCAGTCACATAACATGCCCTCAACTGCCAACAAAGACAGGAGGTTGCCTCTGTCTCTGAAGAGTAACATGCATTTCCTATGCTCCAGCTAGGAACCCAGCCCTGCCCTAGGACCTGAGGCTATGGCAAATTCCTGTTCTGGAGGTACCATTGTCCTGGACATGGGCCAAAGTTAAGATGTTCCCAAGATAGGTCTCCTAACTACTATCTATTTAAATAGATTCTTATAATTTTTATGGGCCAGCCCCAGGTACTTTTGCCATCTGGGGACAATTTTTTATATAAAAAATTTAAAATTATACTTTAAGATTGTATTGGTGGAAAGATCAACATAATCCAGGCAAGATTCATTCTTATATACCTAAAAGAAATTAAAATTATTTTCATGGGGTCCTAAAATAATTATGGGCCTAACTTCTATGCCTGCTGGTCCTAAGTGGGTAAATTAGCCCCATATTGAACATTTGACATATGCACCAGATCATCAATTTCTCGAGTACTATAGGGAATGATGACAGGAGAAATAAGAGGAGGAAAATAATGATAGTAAATATCATTAAGAGCTTTCTTATAAGGGGCAGGGTTATAGCTCAGCAGTACTACACCCACCTAGAAGCTCAAGGTCCTGAGTTCAATTCCTGGTACCAAAAACACAAAAGAGCTTCCTTATATGATAGGCACTATAATATGGTCTTCATGCTGCTTTTTCTTAACCTAACAATGTGTGAGTTTGTCATTGTAATTCCATTTTATAGACACAGAAACTGAGCCTCAGAGAGTTGAGTAACTTCTATAAGGTGTAAATGCCATAGCCTGAGTAAGACAGGATCACAAGTATCAGAATCCAAGGGTAGTACCAAATACTATGATGCTCACTCAGATGGCCCAGATCATAGCTCAAATAGGCCTTCAGTAGATGAAGAGAAACCTAGACCCACCCTTACCCACACAGGACACTTACTCAAGGCCTATGTGCTAGTCAAAGTTCTACAGAGAACTAAAGGCAGTACCAGGTAGAAGTATTGAGCTTTCTTGTGAGAGCTGACTCACATCATTGTGGAAACCAAGAGTGAGGAGTCCTAGAGTTTTTTTGCAAACCAGAGAATGATGAAGTAAGTGGTGTAATTCGGTCCACCTGTGGGAGACGCGTACACTGAATCTCAGAATCCAAAAGCCTAAGAATCCAGAGCACTGATTCCCAAGATCAGGAGATGATCAAAGTCCCAGCTCAAGAAGACTGAAGGAGACTTTCTCTTCCTTCAGCATTTCTGTTCTGATCTAGCTCTCAGTGGATTAAGTCATGACAACACACACTGCTGAAGAAGGCTCTTCCTCATTCAGCCAACAGACTCACACACAAAGCTCCTGTGGCAATCCAATCACAAATACACTCAGTAATGTTTCACCAGCAGTCTAGGCTCCCTTTACCCTAGGCAAGCTGATGCTAAATTAACCACTGCAGTCCAGAAGATGGACGCAAATTTGAGGGAGATAAGGGGGCATTCGGGGTAGGTGAGGACACCTGAATCCAGAACACAAAATCGAGAAAATCATGAGTGAAAAGTCAACAAGGAGCCCTTGCTTCTGCCTGGCCTCACTTATACCTGTGAATTACTGTGGACTTTTAGTGCTAAATGAGCCCAGAAGTTTTGCTGTGCTAGAGGGGAGAGTGTTTGCTGGCAAACTAGAAGCCTGAGCATCAGCACCTGCTATGTAGCCAACTATGCGGGAAAACAGCTGCTGTCAAACCGAGAAAATGATTTTATTATTCTTATAAATGATTATTCTACTTCTCTTGGGGACTCAAGAAGAGCTTATAAGAGAGAAACTCCGCTTCCCAATGACAGGGCTGTTTTCAAATCAGAGTTGGCATTTGCATCAATTTTGCTGAGAGCGAGCACTTCCTTTTTCCCCCACTCCTGCATGATAAGGTAACAATAAAAGCTTTGGTTCCTTGTATGATAGGAAAATAATATTTGAAACTGCAGCCTTGGGGAAAAGATGAAGGCTTTTAGGCTCAGCTCTTGTAATGGAAAAGTTGACTGTGATGAGAAACACTATGCAGCACTGCCCAAGCTGTCAAGGTCTATTGACACTTCCAAAACTGCTCGCCCTCTGCAACAATAGGGGCTTTTCTGGCTTTGCATCCCTCGCTGGCATTCAAGACCTATACAGCCTTGCCTGGCTTTCTCCTAGCCCCCAGATCCTCCTGCAGATCCCCACTGCTATATGTCATTCCAGTAGCCACCCAAACTATGTGTCCTTCCTCTTCCTTTACACTTCACACTCACAATGCCATTCAGTCCAGAGTTGCTGAGCTCTGGCTCTGATCAACCTATGGCTTGGGGTCAGGGGCACAGAGACCACAAAGGCAGAGTATAATCATGGGCTACAGAGAGGAGAGAGAAGAGGTTTTAGTATTTTTCTATTGCTTTTACAGAATAGCTGAGTCTGGTCAGTGCAACTATTAGTTTATTTGGATTGTGAGTCAGAAGGTTGGAAAGCCTGAGCTAGCATGTTGCAAGAGCCTTCATGACACACCATTTTATGGCAGAGGCCATGAGAGCAAGAGGGGCTGAAAACCACCCTCGTATCAAGCCATTCCCATGATGCCTTTCACCCATCCATGAAGGCAACACCTTTGAGATCCTATCGTTTCCTAACACTGCTGCACCAAGGACTAAATTTCCAAAGTGAGGAGTTTGTGGATGCATTCAAATAATGGCAGAAGGAAAATGTACAGGAAGCATAATGTGTTCAGCATGATAGTAAGAGAAAAGCACATGGTAACAGAGGCCACACGTAGGTGAGAAGCTATAAGAACACCCAACCTGAATCTTTGGTTAACACCATCAACGTGACCTTTTTGGCCATGAAATTGAGAAGCAGTGCATGCAGGTCTTATGTGCTCCTGATTTGGAGCAAAATGCTTGAGTTTCAAATCACTACTATACCACATACGGGCTGCATGTCCTTAGACAAATTATTTCACCTCTCTCTGCCTTAATTTCCTCATCATAAAATGGAAATAGTAATCTTATAGGTACTGACCTATTAGAGTTTATAAAAAATAAATGATGCACATATATAAAATACTACTTAAAACATGATCTGGTGTGGTGTTAGTGCCACAAGAATATTTACTATCATAAAAAGAATATTTACTATTATTATAAAGCTCATTGGGGACCTTCATAATCAGCTTCCTGTGCATAGCAAAGCATCAGTGTCCCATAAATACTCATGGGAAGTGGCATTTGGAAAGACACTCACTGCTCTATTTAGATACTTCTATGCCTGCTCTCCCTTCAAGCCCATAATGGCAATTCTTCCATTGGCAACACTTATTGGCTCACACATTTTATATAGACTCCCAAAGAATGCTGATAGCATTGCATTTTGATTGACACTTTAAAAATAATAGAAAAAAAACTTTCGTCTTGAAAGTCCAAGAATAGCCTCTGCAGTAAGTCTTCCAGCTTCAGGCCTTGGACAGAATTGGAAATGGAAGTGATCATTTGTCGTCTTTCTTTATAGGCTACATTTCTGGCATCACTTCCATGCTAAATGGAACTTTTTAAAAATAGTCTTAACAAGCATTTTGACAGCAACTCCGCTAATGGACATGAGAGGGAAATAGCTATAGAGAACCTGCATGCATGAAATTTGACCCGCCCTGCCAAACCGTCAGTGCTTGCAGCCTTCTGCCAGAGGGTACATGCAGCGGCAGAAAGGTCCCCAGATCACAAATACCTTTCAGCATTATGGAGTTGGACAATGTTAAAGCCATAAATGCCTCCAGGAGTGCAATGTGGGATTAGCCAAATGAGAGGCTGTTTATTCCACCTTGCCCAGTTCTCTGTGGGGAGCAGCAAATGACACCCTTGGGAATATTCCAAAGGATAATTCTTTTTGGGAGCCTTTTCTCTGCAGGATCAAGTCAAGATCAAACCTCAGATGTCAGCAAATACTGGCTTAGTGGCTTCATCTATAGTAATGGGCTTGGCTGGGATGAGGATGCATTTTAGAGAGAAAAAAGCCCAGATGCTGTTACTGAGGAAGAACAACATGGAGCAGAAGGAGTTGGGCCCCGTACATAGATACACTTGGACTCCATGAAGCTTTAAGAAGTGTGTCAATCTCTGTAAACGCTGGAGTCCACTTGTAAAGTGGTCAATCCCTCAAGGAGATATGAGAAGAAATTGCATTGCTTCCCAATACGGATGTGGTCTTCATTATGATGCCCTCAGTGGACGTAAAATCCTGTAGTGGCAGGATAAGTATCATGAGGACCAGCCAAATAGCTCAGCAGATTAAAGCACCTGCAAGCAGGCACAGGGGCCAGGGGTTTGATCCCCAGGTCTGCTGTGCCAGCCCTGCCCCTGGGATACACTGAAATGGCAATTGAAACTGGGCATGGTAGTGTGTAGCTATAATCCCAGCTCTTGGGAGGCAGTAAACAGGTGGATCACTACAGGTCTGATCTAGTAGTGAGACCCTAGACATCCTATAGACCCTTCCCTAAAATACAAAAAAAAAAAAAAAAAGGATACGTGTCATGAAGACAGAAAGCTGGTACTTTATCCAAGGCTCTGCTGCCAGCGAGGATCCCAAAGTATTTGCCATCTGGCACCTACCCAAATTGGTGGGTAGGTGCCACACCACAGATGGCAACCAACCAACCAATGCCCTCAACTGCATGTGCTGTTGCTGCTGGCCCTGCTCACACCACTCAACAGATGTTGCTACCAATGTCAGAACCACTGTCCTATCTTACCATAGCCCTTTTCACAGGAGATTTCTCCCTCTCCTCTTTCCCTATATTTCTTTTCTCCTCCTCATGGCCTTTCCCTATTCCTGGTCCTCCTCTGTTTCCTCTGTCTACTCTAATCATACTACCCTGTCTTTTGTTCTTTATGCCAAAGGGAAAGTGAAAAATTAAGCTGGAATTGAAAAGTACATGGGAAAAGAGCCACTTCTGACCATCCTTGACTCCTGCAAACTGCTCCTGAACTGTGGCTTCCAGGACAGCTGGGCAAAGGTCCTACCCAGGATAGGCTCCCACCTGAAAAAACCACTGGGGAAAGAAGAGATGTAGGCCTCAGGCAGCCCATCCTACTACTCCAGGGACAATGGAGGGCCAGGGCTAGAAGGAGATTAAAATCATTACAAATTGTGCTACAGCTAGAATTCCAGATTCCAGTCAGAATCTTTACCCTTTTTCTCAAAGGCAGTAAGGTATCTTTGAGACTGTACTTCGCATCCCTTCTTTTACAAGCAGAGACCTGAGGCACAGACCCCAAGCTCCAAGGTAGGCACCAACTGAGATAGAATTAAAAAACAAATTTCACATTCCCCTGCTTCTCCTGCTGCCTCATCACCTATGCATCTGCAAGCATTAGGACTGCAGAAATAAAAACATTCATTTATTCTGTCTCTGTCTCTGTCTC
Organism: Ctenomys sociabilis; assembly: GCA_004027165.1. Classification (NCBI taxonomy): domain Eukaryota; kingdom Metazoa; phylum Chordata; class Mammalia; order Rodentia; family Ctenomyidae; genus Ctenomys; species Ctenomys sociabilis. The sequence goes on along the minus strand of PVKA01009536.1, from coordinate 30,303 downwards.
TGTCTCTGTCTCTGTCTCTGTCTCTGTCTCTCTCTCTCTCTCTCTCTCTCTCTCTCTCTCTCTCCTCATCCCCTGTCTTCCTCCCTTTTGATAAGGGAGATTTATTAATTATCCAAGCAATCAATGGGTAAGCTTCCTAGCACTAAGCATTTTTCTTACCTCCATTAGAGAACCAAAGAGACAGAAGCTGCCAAATCTGCCCTGAAATAACTCACAATCCAGGTGAGAGACACCAACAGATTTCACATTTCAATTTTTGTGATGGCTGAGATATAATGCAAATGCTGAACAATTCATCCATTTATAAAATTAAGTGGGTTCTGGCACAGTCACACAGTTATATAACCAAAACCACAATCAATTTTCTAACATTTGTATGACACTAGAAAGAAATTCCATGCCCATTAGCACTTTAGTCCCCACTTCTCCCATCAACCACTAATCTATTTTCTATCTCTATAAATTAGTCTATTGAACATTTTATATACAGAGAATTATATGACCTATGATCTCTTGCAGCTGGCTTCTATCAAGAAGCAGAAAGTTTCCAAATGTATCTCTCTGTTAATGCTATTAGGTTCACATCCCTTTTGTGGCTAAATAATATTCTATCTCACAGATGTACCACATTTAGTTTAGCCACTCACTAACAGGTGAACATTTGGGTTGTGTACACATTATATCAATTATGAATAATACTGCTATAAACACAAGTTCTGGCATGAACATATACTTTCACTTTTCTCAGGTGTATCCTTAGAAGTGGAATTTCTGGACCTTCTGTAGTTCTGTGTTTAACATTTTTAGCAAGTGCTGGACTGGCCTCCAAAGCTACTCTATGATTTTAGACCCCCACCAGCGAGGTATAAAGATTCTAATTTTTCCTCACCTTGGCCAATTCTTATTGTCTGTTTTATTTATTATTGTAGCCAACCTAGTGGATGTGAAGTGGATTTCTCTTTTGTTGTCCTATTGCCTAATTTTGTTAACACCTTGTATTATGTCTGTTGGCCAGTCTTACATACTCTTTGCAAAGCTACCTATTCAAATTCTTGCTTTTTAAAAAAACAATGTGCTATGTGCCTGCTTTGATTTTAACTGTTTCCCTACAAAATGGAAACAGTTTTTACTTATGTTAGGATTTATAAATATTTCAATCCCTTCAAATCGATCAATGCTTATTTAAAAATGTTTATTGGTTCCAGAGACCACCTGGTATCATACTTTTTACATTACTCCAAATCAAGATGGAAAAAAATGACCAAAGATCATAAAGGACAGACATGAACTTCTGAGAAGACAAGTTTACACATGTCATACTTCAAACCTGGGCTTTTGAACACTCATTTCTTCCCAGATGGACCTTCCCTGGTCATGTGAGATGGGCCAGTGCTGGCTGTTTTCATATCACTGTGCAAAGAAGGAGGAAACTGACTCGAGAATAAGGAAAAACGGCATCACCTGTGGACCGCATCTGGGCTACAGGCAATGAATCTGCAGGTGCTTCATACCTGGGGGAGCTTCTGTGCCCCACATCCCTACCCACAGCCTTTCCTCCTCCCCACACCTTAGCACAGCCAGCCTGAAGGGATCAACTCTGACACGAGAGCAGATGCCCCCTTCACTGCAGGATGCATCCTCTGAGCATCTAGCACATGCCAGATTCAGAAACCAGCACTGTGGTATTCAGGAAATCATTCCCTGATTGCAGTTAGCTGTGGACTCCTGGGGAAATGGGCTGTTTCTCTCTAGTGTGGCCCATGCATCAGCAGAATGACTCACAAAAACATTTGAGACACAGAGGGACACTTAGCCTGGGTGGCCTTGAGGTCTTCCTAAAGGGACCTCACGCTGGCTCTTACGTTTAGCAGAAGTTTCCAGGCAACCCTGGCTCAGTACCCAGTATGTGTACAAGTGACAGGAAGAGGAAAAACTTCAGTGACTGCAAGTTCAAGTTTATTTCATCAATAGTGCTTGCAATAACAAAAGCATCTGAGGTCTTGATTATTTTGTATTTGTTTATGAATTTAATAAGTCTCAGGTAAAGGAAAAAAAAATAAAAAATCCAATGTAAAAGAAATTCACCAGTTATAATCACTTGCTTCACCTGCCCTGAACCCACCCAGCTCCAGATTCAAATGGGCTTGCTTTGTGTTCACAGATGTATTAGAGCTTTTAGAAAAGCAAGGACAATGGACTCTCTCTCCAATTCTGTCTGTTACTTTTCTCTCATTGTTGGGACAAAATACCAAACACCCAAAATGAAGGAAGGAAAGGTTTATTTAACTCACAGTTACTGGAGGCTTCAATCCATGCTCAGCTGGCTCCAAGGCAGAGGGGTACAAGGCAAATGGCAGAAGTTTCTGGCAGCAGGAAACAGTGAAGAGCAAAGGGAGGAGCAGTGGCTGCTGCAGCTAGCAAGCCTCCCTCCCCTCCTCCTATTGTGTATGCAAGCTACCCACCCCAAGGAAGGTGTAGCACTCACACCCATAAATCCACACTGGATCATGAATTAATTCCAAATTCTAGAAGCCACCCTATGACTGCATGAGGCTTTGAGGAAACAACTAGATACAAACCATAACAAATGTATCCCAGCAAAGCAGCTGCCTCCCAGGAAGGGTGGCTGTGTCTGCTCTATGTCAATGTCACCAGCTCTGTCTCACACAGAGAAGGTCCGCTTAACACTGGGCTGTGAGAACAGCTTCAGGGTTGAGCCAAGCTGTGCAGACCTGAGCCCTGGACTGTGGAGTTTTTAAGGAAGGCATCACTCACTCAGGGTCCCTCTGGTACTCATTCTGTGGTCCTTCCAGCTCAGATTCTTGAATGCAGCTGAACTATTTTGAAAGGTAAAATACACCTGGACCATTCTGACACAACGATGGCCTTCTTCCTAGTGACGTTAAGGGAGCAAGGATGGGGTGGTCCATAGTCATCCAGTGCAAGCTCCTCAGCATTGACGTTTGTGGCAGCCTCCTGTGTCTCCTGGCCCCACACTGCAGTTCTGTTCTGAGCTCAGCCAGCTGAAACAGAGAAAGTAGAGTAGCCACTGAACATCCTCCTGCAGCTAGGGCTCCCACCTCTCAGGGCCACTGAGGTGGCTGTCAGCTACAAGGGGAGTTGTCTCTGTGTCAGAGAGACTTGTGTGGATGAACCGTGTGGACAGACACAGGGGAAGAAAAGGGACTCAAGATGGTGGGTGGTAGGCTCCCGGCTAAGCAAGCACAAAGCATTGTGAGAAAGTTCACCTGGGCCTTTTTTCTGATGGGAGAGAAAGAAATATAAGGGTTCAGCAACACAAAAAGGAAAACAAGAAATCAGAAGCACAAACTGGTTTGACCCTTTTGGTTAGGGCTTTCTAAGGAACAGAATCAATAGGAAAAAGTCATATGTACAATATATAGTATGTAATATATTATACAAATTATGCTAGGAGTTATTGTATAGGCTTACAGAATAAGAAAAGGGATAGTCAACAATGTTATCTGAATATTATAGAACCCAAGGATTCAGCAGATCCTTAGTCCAAGAAGCTGAGAGTTCCAGGACAAGAAGGACAAGGACACAGAGGCAGTCTGGAGATTCGGAGGCTCCCTAGAAAGTCACCAGTGTGACTCTGTGTTGAAAGACTGAAGAAGCTGGAGTCTGGTGTCGAGCAATAGCAGCCTCAGATGGCACAGGAGGCCTGCGCATGCAGAACTCAACTTTGCCAAACCCAGATAACTTCTTGCTTCCTCCTCTTTCCACTCTGTCCGGGTAGCAAGCCTCCTGCACCGTGCCACCCACAATCAAAGTGAGCTTTTGCCTTGTCAGTTTGCTGGACTGCATGACAATCATCTCTGGACATTCCTAAGGGCACATTCAGGAGTGTGATTTATTAGTAGGTTAGGCATCTCGTAATCTAATCAAATTGATGATCAATATTAACTATCACCCTCCTGGCACCACTGCACAGAACCAAGTAGGAACGGTTCAATGGAAACAGTGTTGTCAGTGCTCAGTTTTCCCTTTCAACAAATGTACATAAAGTCATACCCATGGAGTATTAGTAGCCCTCACTAAGAAATAATGACATAAGGTTTACAATGACATACAGTGTCACTTGACCTAAGTCATGGCTGCAAAAAGAAGCAACTGATGTGACGCTTCTAAGCCCTTCTTTTGGACATGCTCCTTCCAAAAATATGTTCCCAATTTCTATTTGTAGTCCTGTTTTCCTAGAAAATGCCAAATTATGTAAGCTTTTGACACAAAAGCTCTAACTCTGCCTGTTTGGCTGCCCTACTGTGGCCCACAATCTAGTTCAGAACCAAAGAGTAAGTGGGAAAAAAAAGAAAAAAATCCAACTCTTGCATATATTTTCTTGGTTTGTATTTCCACCTCAGTGAGATGCTTAAATGTCCAGCCCTTGGATCATTTTTAAGAAATGTGCATGAACATCAACTTTGACTATAGAAAGTAGTAAAACCTCCCAGCCTGCCACCAACACCAAACATTCACACATACACACATTACACACACACACACACACACTGGTGCCCAACATTTCTTCCCCCTCCTCCCAATAGAACCACGTCACAGATTTTGAATGAATCATGCTGTTTACATTTCTCGGGCCATGAAACATTACTCACAACTGAGACAAATAGCATGTTGTAACTATATTCAGTAACTTGGATAAGTGTTTCAATTTTTCCTGAAGTGAAAATCACCTTGTGTTTGCCCTTGCTTGTTTTGCAGGATATCGATCATTAATTCACACTAAACATGGATCTAGTTCCCATCAGAGTCCAGTACATGAGAAACACGTCTAAGTCACATCTTCTTAAAAATGAATGTCCCCTAGTTCCTTCCAGTTGCGCTCTACTCGGAGGAATTATTTCTTAGCTCCAGCACAGGACTGTCATCCCAGGATATCCAGCTTGCAAAGCTCCTTCCTCTCTCTCTCTACATCCTCTGGTTCCTAGATCCCATGTCTTTTTAAACTCTCAAAACACAGTGCCTAAGGGATAAATGTTTTATCCTTAAAATTTAACCATGCAGAAAATTCTAGATGGGAGACAATTTCCTTTAATGATTTTGAAGAATTTTTCTCCTTACCTACTAGCATTCTAGGTTGCTGTTAAGTTTGGTGCTTTTTTTTCATTGCGACTTACTTTTACATGATTTCTTCTCCTCCCCTCCCTCCTTTCCCTTCATCTTCATTCCTTTACCTTCCCTTTGATTCTCCTCCTCCCTCCTTCTCCTCCTCCCAATCTCTCTCTCTCCCTCCTTCTCTTCCTCTTTTCCTCCCTTCCTCCCTCCCTCCCTCTCTCCCTTCTTCTCTGAGCTTTTGGGATCCTTCCATCATCATCTCTGGTACTCTGGCCCTGCTGTAGGCCATTTTCATCCACTGTGCTGAGCATGCAGCAAGCCCTTTCTATTTGCAACTCAAGTCCTTCCAGTCTGGAAAACATATTTCTGTTATCGCCAATAATTTCCCATTAATCCTTTCTGTTTTCTCTCTTTATCTCCTGTTAGTTAGGTTTAGACCTTGCAAAGTAAGTTTGTAATTTATCTGCATTCCTTCTTTACTCGGAAATTATTTCCTTCTTTCCTTCCTTTCTCCTTTCTTTCTTGGTTTCTTTCTTTTTTCCCATTTCCACATTTTTTGTGTTACATTCTGGAATACTCTGCAGAAGGATGATATGCAAGACAGCCAGCATTCCTGTGGGAACTGGGCAAAGGACAGTGCTGGACTTGCCCCAATCACCTGTGGATTTTATTTGATCCCTTTGTTTTCAGCACTATCCACAGCCCCTCTGCCATCTGTTAAGTATCTTGACTTCTGTGCCCCATTGGCAGAGCTTCCTTGAAGTCATCCCACATAACCCGCTAAAGAAGAGATCTGGGCCCACCTGTTCCCCACAGAGACTTGGGGGCCTGCTATGCCCTTACCTTGGGACACCTGGGTTCCCCAAGCCCCCTGAGTCTTGCAGTGCTACGTAGGAGCATTTAGGCCTTCACTGTCCTGCGGTAGACACAGCACTTCTGTCCTCCTCAGCCGAGTCTCCCTCCCGCTCCTACAGCTCTGTCCTTCCTGCTGCCGTCTCTGCTCCCATCCTTTGTCTCTGAGGGTTTGCAGTTTTACTTCTTTTTTTCCTGCCATTTTATTGACACCTAAGGATAGAGGGGAAATGCCTGTGTGCAAATCACCTTGTTTAAATCAAAGTCTCTATTTTTAGTTCTTCTTTTGTTTAAAAAATTGCGATTTTATGTTGTTTCAACAATTTAAAATGCCAAATCTCTTACTTTTGACAGTTTTAACACATTTTCAAAAGTCTTAAAAAAATTTTGGGGGGGAATTTAAAGAACAGTTATACTCAGCTCCTGCTCCCTGCTCAGCTGGAATGCCATGTGCTCCATCTCATCACCAAGTGCACGACAAGAGTCATTCACATGGCACTCACATCGTAGAGTGGACTCTCCTGTTCTTCAGGATGCAACGTGATGGCAGTGAGCATATGTCCTACTCACATCCATGCTGCCAGGACAAAACACTCAACAAGGCATTGAAGGAGGAGCAGTTTATCTTGGCTCACAGTTTCCATGTGTTCAGTCAAGCACTGGCTGGCTCCAAGGCACAGAGTGCACAGCGGCATGGCAAAACAGAGGGGACTGCTCACAGCCCAGCAGGCTGGAATCAGACAGAAGGAATGCAGCAAGACAAATAAACCTGTCTGTCAAGACAGGCCCCAGGGGCCCTTCTCTACTCAGGCCTAAGAGCAAGCCAGCAGATGAGCATGGTGCCCTCGTAATCTAAGAACCTTCCAAACACATGAGACTTTTGTAGAACATTCTAGAGCCAAACTATAGCAGTGTGAAAGGATGACTTCTAAGTGGGAAAGTGACTCCATAGGGTAGCTCTGGACTGATCATGAGAGAGAACAAAGAGCAGGAGAGTTCAGCAGAGACAGAGTTCTATGCATCTGCTGCACCTTCAGTTGAACATACTATTGAATGGGCCAGTCACACCCGTTATGGCAGAGGTGAAGCATTGAGCCCCACTTGCTTCACTTCTCCAGGTGGAGCTTATAGGGAAGCAGTAATCACGAGTCCTCAGCAAGATGCTGGAAGAAGGATCGGTGAGATAGCTCAGTGGCTAAGGGCCTGCTTAGGCAAGCACAGGAACCGGGATTCAATCCCCAGTACCACATGCCAAGGTGGCCCTGCCTTTGGGTGCGTTGAGCCAGTGACTGAGTCTGGGCATGGTGGCACACACCTGTAATCCTAGAGCTGGGTCGACTGAAAACAGGAGGTTCACTGCAAGTCCAAGCTCCATAGTGAGACCCTGCACCAGATACATAAATTTTTAAAAAATCTGAAAGAGTGAAATGAGGTGATAAATATGAAAATTCTTGGAAATTGAAAGGTTTGCATAAATGCACAGTGCCATTACCAGCTCCAGTATAGCTCGTGCAAGTCCAGTCCTCGCTATAATATTACTCAGCAAGTACATTGCAATAGTCTACTTCAGAGGTACAAAACCCCTTAGATATAACAAACACCTGGAAGTCTCTGAAGAAATGCTACATTCACTGATGAAAGTAAAACCCTTAGCATCCAAGGTCAACTGAGGAGATTGTTCCAACCCTCTTCTGCCTGTTATGAAGCTCTTAGAACATGTGTGCAGATGTTGGAACCCAAAAATGGAGCGAGTCTCTGTCCTAGAGTCACCAAGAAATAAACTCTTGATGTTCTAAGCCATGGGGATTAGAGCAAAATACAGCCTGCCTTCCTGAACTGTAGTTGGGCAGATCCGTTACGCTCCCCCTACCCTCGCCACTAGTGCATGGGGAGGTACATGATAGTGAGAAGAGAGTAGAAAGCTCAGGTGAAAGGATCTTTCCCTCATGTCGAGAGGTGGAACTAAGGAAAGATGGAGAGATGGCACTGAAATCAGAAAAAAAAAACCTGGATTAGGCTTTATTAATCATTCCAAGATAAATAAACAGAAGCCACAGGATTGGAGACAAGTCACCTCTAGTTCACTCAGAAGATTCGTCAACTTCATTGTGTAGGCTGCCACAGGATGGCTTCTTCTCCTTCAAGGCTCCCCTGGCAGCAGACCCCTCAGTGGCATCTCCGAAAGCTCACCCTGGATCCCACTGATACAGGGACTTGTTCTTGCCAAGCCTGTTTCTTGTGGCAGCAGTTGTCATTAGCCATGACATCTCTGACCAAAGAGAGCCTTTCCTAACTAGAGGAGTCAGGTCTTCCTTTTATGTATACTCCCTTTGTGAGCCTCTTAGAGACCTTCAGGCCCCAGCTTTTAGTCTCTGCCATGGGAACAAATGCCAAAAATATGGCCAGTCTTACCAACCTTCGCAATTAGCTTGAGGTATATTTGAACATTCCAACTACAGTAATAACTTTGAAAAGAAGTCCCTTGGACATCATACATCTCAACATTTCTTTTTTCCAATTGCGTGACCTGTGAGGGGCCAATGAAACCAGAAAACCAGTACACACACTAGTAGTTACTTAGGTTTTTCCAGTGGTTTCTGCATTTTCAACTAAGTCCAATGCAAAAAAAAAAAAAAAAAAAAAAAAAAAAAAAAAAAAAAAAAAAAAAAAATGGAGGCACCATGCATTCTGTTTCATAAAACGAGTACAAATCAATTAGAACAAGACACCTGACCCCACTCTAGGGTTTTGGAGGAAATGACAGAAACAGAGTTGCTGCCCCAGCCATAGGCCACTTTCCGTCCCCACCCAGTCAATCTAAGGTTGTGAAAGGAGAATGTCCTAAGACTAGAACTCAGTGGAGAAAAGCACTGGACTCTCTGTCAAAGAGAGGCATATGAGGCTCCAAAAGATGAACTCAGGAGATTGGAGAATATGAGAGAAGGCTAGCCTCATATGCCCATTTGTGGCTTGGCAAGCTTAGCATTCATTGGTACCTCTATTGTTGAAATTAGTTGGAGTAAAGACTGGTGATAATCCTTTAAAGATTGATATGAGTACCCCACAGTTTAAAGTGTATGTGCAGGAGAGGCTAGGGTCTTCCTTCTAGAAATTTTTAAACATTGGAAGCAGGTATAGTAGCTTATAGCAGCAGAAAAGGTGAAGCTGGTAGTACAGACAGCCCATCATTATCACCGTCACCACCACCACAAGTGACACATGACTGGACGTCCCTCCTCCCCACAGCACCCAGAAAGAAAGTGGAGAATGTGCAGTGTGGCATAAAATGACGGAAATCTTGGTTCTCTTTCTGGATAAGACCTCAGCTAGGGGAAATCTGAACAATGACCCCTAACGTGTGGCACACCACTGATGTAGAACTACTGTATAAGCCACTAGCCAGACTCAGGCCTGCACTCACACTCAAGGAGGTCAACCATACCTGTCTCCCCACACTGACAAGTTCTCAGTGATGAAGGAAGACTCTGGCTCCCTTTTCTCTCATTCTTTTCTTCAAAGGAAGAAGAAACAAAGCATCTGGAAGGCAAGACCAACCATCCCAGCTCCAAAGACTCAGTTAGTCAGGATATCTGCCTTCTTCCTATAGCTTCATATGGTCTGGGCTAAAGTCTTCTCTGGGGGAAACAGGCAATGAGGTCTAAACATTATTTAGACTGAAACTTTAAACTGTACTCAACATCTCCTAAATAGAAATTACAGAAAGCAGTAGAATCTGCCCCAGATGTTCCCGATCATAAAGAGTCAACATACACTGTTGAAGATTATTAGAGAAATTAAAATGCCACTTTTATTTCATTCATCCCAGGTAAATTAAGACTGTTCAATAAACCATGCATACCTCAAAATTTAGTACACTCTTTCAGTATCTTCATGAAAAACCAAAGACTTTTTTTAGCAATCATTTTTAAAATGCAATCAACCCATTTTATAAATGAATAAAACCAGAGAGGGAGAATACATATCCAATAGAACACAGAGCAACTTGCTTCCGTTGATTCCTCATGAGGTTAAAAAAAAGCATCTGTGCTTACCATTGTCCTTATTGTGAAACTGAGGTGCAAGGTGGCACTTTGAATCCAGACTCCCAATGATTTCTTCCATCTCAGAACAGTCTGTGTGGATATAGCCTTAGATTGAAGATAACTGGTAGATTGTATTTGCATCTACTTGAGACTCGGAGGCCATTTTTATTATTCAACTTTCCCATTGTTGGAACAAAACACTTGGCACCCACAATTTTAAAAAGAAGATGTTTAATTTGGCTTATGGTTTCAGAGGTGACAGTCCCTGGTTAGCTGGCTTCAGACAAGAAATGTCATGATGCAAGCATGTGGTGGATCAAAGCTGCTCACTTCCTGAATCCCAGGGAGCACAGCACTGGGGACAAGGGTGAGTGAAAGGTAATTCCTTCCAAAGGCACATCTCCAGTAACCCTCCAGCTGGCCCCTGCCCCCTAACAATACACACATGAACATCAGTGGACTAATCCATTGATGAGCACAACACTCCTGTGATCCAGTTTCCTTTCCAGTATTGTCACAATCAGACAAGCCAACATTTAAGCATAACCTTCACAGGGCAGGAAGGCAGGTTGCACAGTGCCTGGCTTCCCATGGAGCCATATGAATTTCAGAACACTTGCATGCATATTCATACATAAGCTGAAAAAGGGCCAAACAAGCCAAAAGTATAGAAATTGTGGGCTGGGCTACTACTTTGAACAATCCACCGCTTTATCTGCCCTCTAGAATTTCTATTGAGTTTTAAGAGATAACTGCCCTAAGGCCCAATGAAAGGAAATGACAGAAGTAAATGTAAATAATGAACCAAAAGTTCACACTCACATGAAGGAAAGGTGTGTAACTTCAGGTTTAGCTTAAATACCACTGAATTGTTTCATTTTTCAAAAATGATAAGCCAGCCTTCCCTTCCTGTTAGAAATTGTGTACACATGGCACATCTTCAGCATGCCTTGCTAACCACAGTTTCCATTATGTGTTTAATAATTGACTACTCAATAGAGCATTGATGCATTTTTGTCTGGAACTAATTCACCTTTGTCTATGCCTCAGCACGAATGTCTGGTGCATCACAGATGGGATCGTGGAAGTGTTTCATGTGCTGGCTGTCCGACACAGATCCACCTCCTCAGGATTATTCATGTCAGGCTCTGTGCTTAGAAATGTTCTAGCATGCTAAAACCACTGGAAATGTGATTTATGGAAGCCACGGAGTGTGGGACTACACCCTTTCCCTTCTAATGAGAACTAACAAATCATAGTTTGTAGGCCACTTAAACCAGCAGAGAAATTGTCAATTATAAAATTAATGAAATGAATGCCTTTCCAGCCATTAAGGCTGTGAATCTACCCAGTTGGAAATTGGGTTGAGGTGCGTTGACTGGGGAAGGAACATTGGACAGTGCGTATGTCCTGAATTATTTGTAGTAGGGGCCGGGGAGATGGCTCAGTGGAATAAGCACTTCCCTGGCAAGCACAAGCGCCTGAGTCCAATCTCTGGTTCCACCAAAAAAAAAAAAAAAAAAAAAAAAAAAAACCTGGCTCTGAATTATTTGTAGTGAAAGGAAAGTCCATGCACCCACATGAAGAGTTCCCATATTGTGTTTCTTGGATTAGATGCATGAATCTGAGGAGTACACAGCAAACAGCATGAATGGTGGATAATTTTGTGATGAAATAGGCCTGTCACCCTGAAGGATGTTCCCTTAGGGAGGACCAGCTCTGTGCATGGGCTCAAAGGAGAGCAGTGTTGGCTTCGCATGAGCATCACAGACTTTTAAAAGGGAAGGTGAGTACTTGTCAAGCAAGGGCTGATTGCACTGAGCCATCTCCTTGTCCCGGGAAGGTGAGTACTTAGACCACAGTTGCTCTTAGTCACTGTGAATACCTTGGTTATTTTTGTATCAGAAACAGAGGATTTGGGATGAGTCTTGGTGAAGAAACCCAGAAAGTTCTCAGTGCAACTGAGAGGGGAGATGAGCAGGCAAAGCCTAGTTGCTTGGGCTTCTGCTCAACTGTGAAACCAAATTCTAGAATCAGGCAAAAGGTGAAATAGGAAGATAAGAGAAGGAGCTCTTGTAATCCTGTGTTTGATAGCTAGTATGTTGTCTCATAAATTATTCATTCATTTCAAAATTACAAACTTTCAGCACAAAGTTCCATGCTGAGGCCTTTCTCTTGTTGTAGCTTGAGTTTGCCAGTGGACTTTCCATTGTTTGGGAATGTAGAATCTTATTTGTTTATTTTTTTGTTTGTTTGAGTGTATGTCCATAAGTAATGGATGACTGGATTCACTTTTTCCATTAAAGAATCCTATTCCTCCATTAGGTGCAGAAAAAGAAAATCTTCTTTATTTGCCATCATCGTTTGGATGGGGTCTATTCTGTTGACTCAACAGAACACATATAGGAACACAGATTAGCATGCACAATAGACTAGGGGTTGAGGATGGCCTGGATTTCCTGGGGCAGCCAGAGCTGATGATTTAAAGTTTTGCTATTGAATCTGCACTTAGGCCAAGATTGGAAAGGCTTGGCCTGCAGGTCATTTTTTTTTTTTTACAAGTTCAGCAAATTTGTAAAATACCTCAAAACCATTACCCAGGCCTCAAACCTTCTTGAATGAACAGGATCAAGGTGCTCTTTGTTGCTTCATTAGTTTGTTGCTTCATTAGAATAGTCAAGCTGGAGAAGGTACACCCAATATTTCTAACTAAAACTATAACTCAAATTTGCATGGAACTTCTTTTTGTTTTTTCCTTTTCATTTTATTGAAGTACAAACATCACTCAGACAGTTTCAAGACACCTCAACAATACAGACTCGACAAATTAATACATTGCAAACTGCCTCCACAACGTTTTGGTATCGTACAAGGTGCACACACGACACCACACTCACAGACATTATTTTAGCAGATATCTCTTATCAGTGAATTAAGAGTGCAGCTGCCCACTTATTTTTTATACCTGAATTATATCAAAAATTCAACAATCATATTCCTAGTGGATGACCGTAGTACTAGAAGCCGACATAATATTTGCATGGAACTTCTTAAAATGCAGGCTTTGTTCTAAGTGTACCTATTACTTAATCATAGTAATTATATAAAATGGTTGCCTCAAAGTTATAGGCACAAAAACTGTAGTACACAGAGGCTAAGAATGTCAATGTCTCATGGCCAGTATTAGAGATGGGGTTAGAACACAGGCTTTCCAGTATAATTTATATACTAAATCACCAAGCTATGACATTGCATGGAATAGGAATATGACACACTGCCTTATTGTTAATGTTCTAAAAGTTTTAATTTTTCCACAAATTCCTACATTCTGTCTCAATAAATGCATGGCACTGTGACAGACCTTTAAGGTTCAAATGCTGAGCACAGTCTTTTCTTCCACAGTCCAAACAGAAAGACCTCTACCTGAAAAACCCATGCTGCAGAAAGGAAGGAGGTCATCAGAGAAGCTCTGGGCAAGCTTCCTGAAAGAATAGAATGCACTGGCTCACAGCAGAGACTAAGGATGACTTTCAGAATAGCAAGAGTCACGCTAACCTATGAGGTGACCCCCGAGGGCTCTGTCTGCCTCAGGCTTCCATGGTGTGACAAGTGCCACCACCACACCTAGTATGTGGAAAGTGGCCCTTCCATAACATTGGAGCAGGCCTTACATGCCTGTCTATGCCGACTAAACATTTTCCATGGAGACAAACAGGCACAAAACCTGGGGTACACAGAGGCTAAGAAAGTCAACGTCTCATAGCCAGTATTAGAGATGGGGTTAGAACACAGGCTTTCTGGTATTATTGGTTATGTACTAAATCACCAAGCTATGATGTTGCATGGAATAGGAATATGAAAAGATTTACCAGAGGACAGGTACAGTGGCCAAACACTAGGCTGTCCAGTTTCCTACCCCATGTCTCTCCAATCACAACATTCGAAAAAAAAAAAAAAAAAGATGAGAAAAATGGGACATTTGGAAGTCAAAAGGCACATCTATACTAGGATTACTTCCCAGACCCCATAATTCAAGAGTCATTGCAGTATGGAAGTAAACAGACATTACTGGAAAAGACACAGTAAAGAAAAAGAGTCAGATGGCTCATGTATTAATTCAACCAGCACCTGCCAAGCTCTATGCCATGCTTTGCTAGATGCTGTGGCACACCTTTATTCCCCCTTTGAAATTACTTTTGCTCTAATAAGAATACTTAAATAAGACCCAGAATTCACATGCACTCAGCCAGCTGTAAATTCCCCATTCTTCCCACAGTGAGTGCCTCTCGATCAGCTGTGGCTGTGGCTGCGGTCATAACTGCCTCTGCAACACTCAGATACAGAGGGCTCCCCTTTGGCCTCCCATACCAGAGGAAAATTAGAGCTTGGAGACTATTGGAGCACTGTGGGTCCAGCTGTAGCACAGATTTCAAAGAACTTGACAAAAAAAGAGATCTTCCAGAGGAAAGGTACATTGGCCAAACACTAGGCTGTCCAGTTTCCTACCCCATGTCTCTCCAATCACAACATTGGGAAAAAAAGATGAGAAGCCATTTGTTGAGTGCCCCAAGCAGCCAGACACTGGCTTGAAGAGTTATCCCTGAGAGGTAGGTGCTAGAATTGGCATTTACCATATGTCAGGAAACCAAGGCTCTCTGCATGAGGAACTGGACCAGTCACCCAGTTGCTAAGTGGAAGCATGGAGCTTTGAGACCATCAGACAGAGGATGGCCCTGGTGGACCCTCACTTCTGCTACAGCCTGGCTTCCACGGTGCTGCCTCTGTGGCTTCACCTCTTTCATGTTGGCACTCTACTCAAACGACTCACCACCAAACGGCTTAGATCTCTCAGATGTCACCAGGCTACATCTCAAAATTCTTCTGAGTCCCCTTCTGCCCAGCATTCTTTAAAGCTCTGTTTAGATGTTATTTCTTCTGGAATGCTTTCCTGGACACCCTTCCCCCAACCTGCCAGCATCAAGCCTAACCTCTCAAGGGTGCCTTGCTTCCCTCTGTCATGACTGATCCATAACTTGCCCTTTTCTTCTTTCCCCCTGAAACCAGAGATAGGGCAGAGTGATTTTTTAATTGAGAGCCTGGACCTCCACTTGGCTCAACTAGGACTCAATAATGGTGAGAAAAGAAGAAAAGAAGTATGAAGGGAGGTAGAGGAGCAACAGATGAAGAAAACAACTGGCCCTCAAGGACTGTCATAGGCACCCCATTTACTCATAGCTAGTGTGACTTTCTGCCACCACCATCTTCCCTAAGATCCAAAAAGACAGTGACTTCTCCATCTCAAGATGAGGGGCTAGACAGGAAATTGACACTGTAGTCAATTTTTAGTCTTCCCAAAGGGCACCATTTGTCAGCTGGTGGTCTGCACTGAATCTTTAATCACAGATTAGCCACTCCCTCTCCCGATGCCCTGACAGGTCACCGTCCTGCTGTGTGCTGAGGGAACAGGGACTCTGCTTGCTAACAATCTGAAGAAAGATTCTGCAGGAAAAGGGATTGCCTTGGAGTGTCTGGCTGACCTGGGGAGACAACCACAAACATGGTAACTGTTTCCTCAGGTCCAAGACAACGCAGAGTGGAAAGCATTTTGGTAAAAATGATTTCTTTACACTGAGACACAAGAGCCCAAGACCAACATCACCAGGAGGGGCATGGAGATTGGAAATATAATCTACCAATCTGGATCTAGGCTTCTCAAGTTATAAAGCCTTTCATGTCTGTGACCTCGATGAATACTCACAACAGCAATACAAGACATGAACTCAGAGAAGCTATCATTTGGGGGCATTCATATAAGATACTGCACACATTTGCTTTATAAATGCTATCTCTTTTATATTCATAGCCTCAAGGAGAGAGATGGCTTTTATTGTCCATATGGTAGTCTCACAGACATTAAGTTCCTTGCCTGAGGTCACACAGCTAAGAGAAATGAGACCTGGAGCCCAGATTTGGGTCTTTCTGTCTGACAACAAAGGCCATGCATATCACCTTTTTTTTTTCTTTTTGCATTTTACATTCTTTTTATTAAATATAATTGTATTTTTATAAGATTTAACACACTGATATTTGTACTTCAATAAAACAAAAATTAAAAATTAAATAAATAAAAAAGATTGAACAAACTTTGAATAATAGAATAATGTGTACTGGATCTATAGTTGTTATTAAATATGTAGTCATAAAATATTTTAATCCATTTTTATAGTATATACTCAAGATACGCAACATGACTGCCAGTCATAAAATTATTTTGAAATCCATAGGGTAAAAATAGAAACAAAATGTTATTTTATGATATTCTGAATTTATTCCTAAACTTCCAGATAATTTTCTTCATAAAAAGTACGTTGATCTCATTTTAATTTTTTTATTTATTTTATTTATTTATTTTTAATAGGACAGTTTCAATAATTAATACATTTTACATTGTTATCATCCTAGTGGTTATCCATAGTAAAAGTTACCCTGTTCAAACACTATTACTACCAATTTTTCTTCTCATAGAATTAAGCAGAAGTAGCTGCATATATATCCTAACTATTCTGTATATACAAATATAAAATGGTCCTTTCTTTGTGGCCCCTATTTTTATTTAGTCCTGTCAGAGATGGGTACTCTGTTGGCATTTAAATATTATAGGTGCTTGAATTCAGCAAAGCACTCCAACACAGTCCAGCAGTCCACAAGAGTAGTGGGTTATCCACAGAAGTTATTGACTAGAGCCCTTTAGAGCTCAGCATATTAATATGGCTTTACTTTATATACCTTGTTTTTATACTTTTCTGCTAGATGGTTAACACCAAAATAAACAAGAACTATATAACAAGAAATGTACGTTTGTGTCTGATAAGGTCAGTCAAGTCCGCTCAGGATTTATCCTGTAACCCTATACCGCACTTTGTAGATCCTTTGTCAGTGTCAGCCAAGTGGATAAGTCACCGCCATTGCTTGACCAATTTCCTCTCTGTGAAAGCCTGTGAGAAGTTTACTCTCCATGTGACTCTCCATAGGCACATTATACATCATCAGTTGCAGTCCTCTGTGGCTCCATAATGTCCTTCATCTGAAAATTTGGGGTGCAACTGAGTTACACGATGTTATAGTACAGGTTCTCCTATGTCCTGAATCTTCACTGAAAGGCCAGGGCCAAAATGTTGGATGACCTTGCAGCCCTTCCTTTTCTTCAATTTTTGATCTGCAAACTTAGGTTGTTAACCCTCCAGCAGAGAAGCTGATTACCATGTAACACATGCAGTTCGGTTTACCCTATCTGTCTAAATATCAAACAGGTTAGGCATTATGTGGAACAGGTATTTTCCATCAAGTATTGCTGTATTGAACTTTAAGCCCTTATAGGATATGGGGAATTTTTTTTTAAAAAATAGGAATAAACATGTATTTTTACACAGAAATTTAGAAATCTAACCATATACAGCATTGTAGCAGGACAGTCCTGTAAAATTTTTTTCTTGTGTCTCTTTTTTTTAAATTTATTACCCATTTAAAAAAAAAAACTTCTGGGGCTGGGGAGATGGCTCAGTGGAATAAGTGCTTCCCTGGCAAGCACAAGGGCCTGAGTTCAATCCCTGGTTCCGCCAAAAAAAAAACTTCTTTTACTGTGAGACAGTATGATAACAATTGATATGCCATAACAAGAAGCATGTATTTAGCAAACCAGAATGACAGGCATTCCAAGCGTGACCCTTCTATTACACTTTGCTATCTTCAGTGCAGTTGCTTGGTTCACAAGTATCAGCACATAGAGATAGTCAGGTTGAGAATCCTACCAATTACCTGCTACATTCAAAAACCTGCTGATGTTTCTCGGGATAATTGCCTTGCCCATCTTGTGCATACAAATGTGTGGCTTTGTCCCTGCCCTGTTTCTCAGCTTTTCTCTGTACCCTCTCCTAGTTGTATAGTCCTCAAGTTCTTGCTTTCCTTTTAGTTGTGTTACACCTTTCCATTTGTATTTCTTCTTTTGATTTCTTGTACTAGGAAGACTATACAATATTTGCAGATGTGGGTCTGGTTTATTTCACTTATGAGTATATCTTTGAGTGGCATCCACACAAATATAAATGCATCAAATTTATCATTCTTTATAGCTGAGTAATACTGCATTGTAAGAATGACATATATTTTAAACCATTCCTCATGTGATGGTCATCTTGGTTGTTTCCAAGATGTGGTTATCACAAATTTTGCTGCTATAAACATAGGCACACATATATCACTATGATATAATGTTTTCAGTTCCTCCAGGAAAATTCCCAATAGGGGGATAGCTGGCTTGAATGGGATTTCCAGTCCTAGTTTCTTAAGGAGTCTCCACACTGATTTCCATAAGGGTGATACCAGTCTGCATTCCAACGAGCAGAGCAGAAGGGTTCTGTTTTCCCCACAGCCTCTCCAACATTTGTTGTTATTTGATTTCTTTATGATAGCCATTCTTTGTGTGGTGAGATGGTATTTCAGTGCTGTTTTAGTTTGCATTTCACAATGACTAATGATGTGGAACATTTTTTCTCATATTTATTCGCTTGTCTAATTTCATCCTTTGAGAAGTATGTATTCATCTCAGATGCCCATTTCTCAATTGGGTCATTAAATTTAAGGGCCCAAATGTACTTTAGTCCTTTATAAATTCTAGAGAGCAGACCTTTGTCTGAGTGCTTATTAGCTAAGATATTTTTGAAATTTGTAGGTTGTCTTTCCATTTTTTTGCTAATTTTTTTGATGTGCAAAAATGTTTCAATAAGAGTTGGCCCCAGTTGTTAATTCTTTCAAGTGTTTCCCTTATGATTTCATGTTTGTTCATGAACTCTTTGCCTACCCCTACATCTTCAAGAGTTCCTCCTACTTTCTCTTCCAGATTTAGTGTTTCTGTTTTAATGTTTAGATCTTTAATCCATTTTGACATTATCTTACTGAATGGTGATAGACCTGTGTCAAGTTTTAGTTTTCAGCATGTAGAAAGCCAGTTTTTCAGCACCATCTATTAAACAATCTATCTTTCTTCCCATAAGCATGTCTGGTGCCTTTGTTGAAGATCAGGTGGTTGAGTGTGTCTGTAAAGGCCTCTGCATCTTCTAATCTATTCCATTGATCCTCAGGTCTATTTTGCTGCCAATATCATGTTGATTTTATCACAATACCTTTATAGTATAATTTCAAGTCAGGAAATGTAATCCCTCCTGCCTTGTCTTTGTTGCCAGGATTGCCTTTACTATTCTAGGTCTTTTCTGGTTCCAAATAAATTTTAGGAATGATTTCTCTAGGTCTAGGAGGTATGTTGGTGGCAGTTTGATAGGGATTGCATTAAATATGTAACAATTTTGGGAGTATGGCCATCTTCACAATGTTGGTTCTTCCTATCTGTGAGCAGGGAATATCTTTCCATTTTCTGAAATCCTCTATGATCTCTTTTTTTAGAGTACTGTAATTTGCCATGAAAAGATCTTTTATTTCTTTAGTTAGATGAATTCAAAGGTATTTCATTTTCTGCAATACTATTGTAAAAGGTATTATTTCTCTAATTTCCATCTCAGTGAGTTTGTTGTCTGTGTAGAGGATTGCGATTGACTTTTGAGTATTGACTTTGTATCCTGCTATGCTAATGAATTTGTGTATCAATTCTAGTAGCTTCTTGGTGGAGTTTTTTGTGTCTTCCAAGTAAAGGATCATGTCATCTTCAAATAGTCATAATTTAATTTCTTCTTTACCTATTCTCATTCCTTTTATTTCTCTCCCTTGTCTAATGGCTATAGCTAATAATTCCAAAACTATATTGAATAGGAGGGGTGATAGAGGTCATCCTTGTCTCTAGACAAGAGCTGAGAGTAAAAGATTTCAGTTTTTTCCCACTTAAGACTTGGGTTGTCATAGATGGCTTTTATCAAATTGAAGTAGAGGCCTTCTATTCCAATTTTCTTTAGGACTTTGAACATGAATGAGTGTTAGCCTTTGTCAAATGCTTTTTCTGCATCAATTGAGATGATCATGTGGTTTTTAGATTTCAGTCTATTAATATAGTGCATTACATTTATAGATTTTCAAATATTGAACCATCCTTACATCCCTGGGATGAATCTTACCAGGTCATGGTGTATCAACTTCTTGATGATTTGCTGGCATTTTATTGAGGATTTTTGCATCTGCATTCATGAGAGAGATTGGCCTGTAGTTCTCTTTTTTAGCTTGGTTGTGTTTCCCCTGGTTTTGGAATCAGTGTAATACTTGATTCAAAGAATGATTTTGGGAGGACTGCTTCCTTTTCAATTTCATTGAATAGCTGGAGGAGTGTAGGGATTATATCTTCTATGAATTTCTTGTAGAATTCAGCTGTGAATCCATTAGGACCTGGACTTTTCTTTCCTGGCAGGCTTTTTATTACATTTTGTATTTTATTGACTATTATTGGGTTATTGAAATCTGTTATACCTTGTTGATTCAGTTTTGATAATTTGTACCTTTCTAGGAATCTGTCCATTTTGTCTATGTCTTCTCTTCTCTGAATGTAAAGATTCTCAAAGTAGCTATTGATAGTCTTCTGAATTTCGCTGGGTGTGTGGTGATTACAGACTTTTCAATCCTTATTGCTTGTATTTGAATGTTTTCTTTCCTCTTTCTGATGAGTTTCACTAGGAGCTTATAGATTTTATTTAGCCTTTCAACCAGATTTTGATTCATTAATTTTTTGAACTGTTTTCTTCGTCTCAATTGAATTAAATTCTGCTCAAATCTGCATGGTTTCTTCCCAACTTTGGGCTCTGGGTTTGGTTTGCTCTTCCTTTTCTAGTTGTTGGAGGTGCAGCATTAGGGTGTTTGTTTGTTCTTGTTCTGTTTTCCTAATGTGTGAGTTCATAACTGCTTTTCCCTCTGAGAACTGCTTTCATTTCATCCCAAAGATTCTGATAATTTGTGGTTGAATTTTCATTGAATTGTAGATACTGTTGAATTTCTTGTTTAATTTCATCTGTGACCCATTGATTACTCAGCAGGGTGTTGTTTAATTTCCATGTCTTTAGTGGATTTTTGTGGTTTCCTTTTTATTTATTTCCAGTTTCATTGCACTATGGTCAGATAATATGCATGGAATAATTTCTGTTTTTTTCCATATACTTAAACTTGACCTATGGACTAGTATGTGGTCTGTCTTAGAAAATGACCCAAGTGTAGCTGAAACAAATGTGTATTCAGCTGTGTTTGGGTGGAACACTCTGTATATTTCCACCAAGTTCATTTGTTCCAAGCTGTGGTTCAGTTCTCCCTCTACTTTGCTAAATTTTGTCTGGTTGACCTATCTTTTTGAGATAAGGCGGTGTTAAGGTCTCCTGTTAAGATTGTGTTCTTGGATATTAGATTTTCATGTCCCTTAAGAGCACTTGCGTGCTCCCGTGTATGACGCACAAACATTTGTGAGTGTTTGTTCTTCCTCTTGAATTTTTCCCCTAACCAATACATTGTGGTCTTCTTTATTTCATTTGATCATTTTTGTTTGAAGTTGAGACTATCTGAGAACAGAATTGCTACTCCTGCTTTTTTCTAATGTGCTGGAACATGTAGTATTGTTTGCCATCATTTAACTTTCAACATATGAATCTCTTTTTGAGTTAATTGTGTTTGTTGTATACATCACATTGTTGGATTTTGTTTCCTAATCCACTGTGCCAGTCTATTTCTCTTAATTGGTGAATCGAGTCCATTTACATTAGTGTTTATAATTGAGATGTGTTGAGTTGTGATTGACATGTTATTTACCTGCTGTTGTTTACTCCTTTTTCTCCTGTGTTTATTTCTTTGTCCTACTTAGTGGGTTTGTTCTTTTCTTGTTGGTGGAGTTCTGATCATTTTGGTCCCTCTCTAGAACAACTTTCAGTAGTCTGTGTAGGGATGGCTTTGTCATCATGAAATTCTTTAGTTGCTCTATGTCGTGGAAGTATTTCACTTTCTCCATCAAATTTGAAAGAGAGTTTCACAGGGTATAGTAGTCTGGGCTGGAATTTGTTTTCATAGAGGACTTGATGTACTCTGCTCCATGCTCTCCTTGTTTTTATGGTCTGTGAAGAGAAGTCGGTTGTAATTCTAATGGGTTTTCCTTTGAATGTGATCTGCTTCTTGTCTCTAGTGGCTTTTAGTATATTATTCTTGTGCTGGATTTCTGAGATCTTGACTATTATATGTCCAGGTGTGTTTTTAAATGAGTTGAAGTTATTTGGTGTTCTGTATGCTTTGGTTACCTGAATATCAGATTGTTTCCTTATATTTGGGAAATTTTCTGTTATAACTTCTGCCCATGTTCTTTTTATATCATTTGCATTGACTCCATCTTTTTCATTGATGCCTATTAGTTTCACATTGTTCATCTTTGCATTGTCTTGCAGGTGATGGATTATTTTTCCTTCATCCTAGTTGGTTTTTAAGAAATCCTTTCTCACCTTTTCACTAGCTCCACCAGCATCTTCAAGTTCTGAAACTGTCTTCACTTTCACTCAAACGTTTTTCCAGACTTTTGATTGAGAATTTAAGTTTCTCTATATCTCTTTGACTCTGCTTCATGCAATCTATTTCCTTCCTGTATTGCTCATTCAAGGAATGTGTCATAATTCTAATGTCCTCTATTTTTCATCATTGTCTTCTTTAGAGGCACTTATTCAATCTTTTACTGCTGTGTTTTTCAGATTGGGTTTCCCCCATATCTTTCTGTATTAGATTCTTTACTTCAGATGCTATGAACTCAGAGACTTCTTTTGTTGAGGAATTAATTCTGCTCTGAGTTCCTCTATACCTTTCTGTTGTTGTTTCTTTACTTCTGATGCTGTTAATTCATTCATTTCAGCTGAGCTAGTGGCCTCTGCACTCTTTATGAGTGGGTTTGAGACCTGATATTGTATTTTGCTCCCTGTCTTTGTCTTTTCATATAGCACTGACCTCTGATCTTTGGTGTAAAGCTTTGCTGCAGTTATAACTGAAATTCGGGTGTAGATGTATTATGTTTGAGTTTACCCAGTTATGCCTGGCCTGGGTCTAGCTATTATGTTCAGCTCCTTCCTGCTGCAGCCCTTGGAAATGAACCTGTTGTGCCCCTCTGGCACAATAGTGAACCTGTGGTGCCTATCTGTTGTGCCCCTGACCCAGGGAGCACAGGAGAACACAGAAACACTCCCACACACTAGCCAGGTCTGGGCTTGGGCTGTATCTGAGGGTCCCTAGAGAGTGGCAGTAGTTCTCACTCACTGTGAAGGCTTGGGGGAGGGGGCTCTGGAGGGTTGCAAGGATCCTGAGGGCACGGTAGAGTCTCACTCACATAAGTGCCTGAGTTTTGGTCTGGAAGGGTCCCATGGGCACAGGGAAGCCAGAAGCTCTCCCTCACCCATATCACCATTTGGATATATGACATGCCCATTTCACAGATGAAAAAGTAGTACACAGTGGGGTCCCAATGGGACATAAGCAAAATAGCTAAAAATTCAGCTTAGATGCTGGAATTAGATAAGATGGAATGGAAGCCTTGGCTCAGGCTCTGACAGGACGTGCAATCATGGGCGAGTTGCTCAGCCTCTTTCCCCAAGCATAAAGCAAGGACAGTACTACCTGCCTGTTAAAACTGTTTGCTACAGAACCCTTCAAAGTGATGGCTGGAGAAAAACCAAGAGATTCTCACTTTGACCATCTTCTAGATTTCAGGAGCCAGAATTCCTTAGAAGCCAATGAGTCTTTGTAAGCTCAAGCTCTTTCTGTGTTTTTAACAATTCAGTGGTCATAGGGTAAAAGAGATCGTTGCTAGTACTGACCAAGCCTCCAGCACTGTGTTGGGCATGCACACATGCTCAAGACCAGCTATCACGCAGGGATTTTTATGCACTGTACAGGTGAGGAAACTGAAACACAGACCGCCAAGCTCATGGTTCCATGTCTGCTCTAGGGCAGAGCCCAGGGTTTCTGGCCCCACCCCATGCTGCCCCATCTCCCTGTGATTTGCCAAAGCATGCATCAGTCACCTTCCAGAAAATACCTTTCCTAGGGCCAGAATGATAGGTCAGTGGACTATTTAGTCCACTTCAGTGGACTAAAGACCTGCTTAGGCAAGCACAGAGTCTAGGGTTCGATCCCCAGCACCACATGCTGTGCTAGAATTCCTTAGAAGGAATTCAATGTGTCCCCGAGCACACTGAACCAGCACAAAGTCCAGGTATGGTGGTGCTTGCCTGTAATCCCAGCACTGGGGAGTCTGAAAACAGGAGGATCACTAGGAGTCTGAGCTGTGTAGTGAGACCCTGTACCAAAAACAAACAAATAAATAAATAAGAAACACCTTTCCTTGTTCAGAGCACCTACCTTCTCATCAAGAAAAAGGCTGAGTCTTGACTGTGCATATTGGCATGAATTTTA
This sequence comes from Ctenomys sociabilis, assembly GCA_004027165.1. Lineage (NCBI taxonomy): Eukaryota > Metazoa > Chordata > Mammalia > Rodentia > Ctenomyidae > Ctenomys > Ctenomys sociabilis. The sequence goes on along the minus strand of PVKA01009536.1, from coordinate 5,899 downwards.
AGTAACACAGATATAATTAATAGGTTAAGAACTTAACCATTCATGTTTATTTTTCCAAACAAAATCCATTACCATGTGTATAAGAGTTTTTCCCTGTTTACAAATAATATTATTTGACTATTGTACTGAAGAAAATTTACTTTGGAGTTAAACAAAAAAAAAGAAAGAACAAAAGGTAAGGGAGAAAAAGAAAGGAAGAAATTGCACATTATTTTCTATGAATAAAAGACCTAGGGGTTATAATTACAGAAATACCGCAAGTTCTGCATTAGCTGGAAAATTGCAGCCATTTCATTGTGGGAGTAAAGCTATTTTCTTTTATTTTAAAGTGGATCCTTCACCTTCCAAAGGGCTAATTATGGTCCTGCCTACATGTTGTGCTCATAGGCTCCAATTTCATCTTTTCATTAACCACACTGGAAATAAAAAAAATTGTGCCTGCACTCGAGAAGCATCTTTGCAGTGGCTCCTGCCCAGCACAGGCAGGAGGGATGTGGCAATCACCAGCTCATGACTCAGTTCATGTTTTCCCTAATTGAGCCCCCCAAAGACCTTGTCACAGGCCCCTCCTCCAGCTCAGCTAAGGGAAATTCATAAAACAAAGAGGGTGGCCGGCAGGAGTTAGAGAAGGTCCAGGAAGGCTGACACGAGGACTGTTGGGAGGCAAAAGCCCTAAAATAACATTGGTGGAGGATTTTTAATGATGTAAGAGAGTATGAGAAATATAATACTTAGGAAGGAAAGCCTTCAATATGTGGACATTATGATTTCTACTACGTTAAACACACGTGCACACACATATAGACCTATCAGTATCATTATATCCCATTAGCACCCTTTAATATCAAAATCTAATAAGCTGAGCCCCAATATCACAAAAAGGAGAGGGTCCAAAGCCTTCTCCATGAGATTTCAAGAGTATCATGAGGAAAGGAGATTATGGTACTCTATCAACTCCATCTCATTTCCTCTTCCAAATCTTCTTTCTGGCTGAGTTATTAATCCCCTTGAGAGCTAGGACCCTCTCTCAATACCCCACTCCTCCCGCTAAGCTACTTCCCACCTCTAGGCACAAGTACCGCCTCCTGCATTCCTCAGGGCTCAAGTAACATCGGGTTGGTTGGTGAAACAGACTTTATTCTAAATGGCTGAAATGAGTAAGGGCAGAGATGGAACACCAACAGCAAAAGCTGCCAGCTAAAGATCAGGTTTCCGTTTGCAGAGCTGGGGATGGACAGGCTGGGCTCTGGACAGACTCTGCTTCTGCCTGGTGTCTCTTAACCAGGGAGGTAGCGGACTCTGGGTTGTGGTTATGCTGCTCCTTGTGTGTGTGTGTGTGTGTGTGTGTGTGTGTGTGTGTGTGTGTGTGTGGTGTACAGGTGTGCATTCCGGGTCCTTTCTGTCACTAGTGAGTCACTCATCTTTCTGGGTCCCCTCCTCCCCATCTCCACCAACCCCCTCTTTGGGTCCCTCCCTCTCTCCCCTTGTCTGTCTCTGATGCTCATCTCTTAGGCCTCCCAATGAGAAATTCCTTCCTCTCTGCTTTCAGCAGAGGACTAAGGCCTTGTTTGATTACAATGTAGACAGTTCAGAACACTTTTCTGCAATGCTTCTCATCCAGACATGCCAAGCCAGAGCGAGGGAGGAGAGGTGACAATCCCTTAAGGTGTCTTCCCAAAAAACTACCTTCCCTGTCCTTCCTCCCAAATGGGAAAACAGCTGCAGCTTTAAAAATAGCATGCTTTCATCTTTTGAAAGAAATATGCCAAAATTTTAGCACTTGCTGTCTTTGGACAGCCATGAATAGCTTAGTATTATTCATTTCTGTCTCTTTTTTCTGAACTTTCCAAATTGTCCATAGTGAGCAGAGCAGCTTTATCATAATAAAATCTCCAATGTCTAATGCACCTGCCTCACGACTGATTTAATCTTCCCAACAGCTTTAATATGAGATATTTATATGCCCCTTTAGTGGTTCAAAAAGATTAAGTGGTTTGCTCAAGGTCACACAAGCACAGGTGGAAATCATACAAGAGCTCGGGCCACAGCCCAGGTCCTCACAGGTTCCTGCAAGGGCCCCTCTTCTCTGCCTGCAGGGCAGTGTTGCACATGCCTTGAGCTGACAAGATGGCCAAACAGCTTCACCAGGATCCTCACTCTAAGGGTAAGTGGCTCCGTAAAGCACGACTCCCGAGAGCAGCCTCTCAGCGGAGGACACGCTTCCCATCCTGCTGACTTTGTTGGGCCTGGCCTGAGACCTGTGGGGGAACAGAGTATCGCTGGCTTGAGGAGCCTAGAAATGGCCAATAAAATGTGAAGGAAAATCACACATCACTCTTGCACAGCCTCTTGAAAGGAGCACTTAATGCTTAAAAACTTTTTTCACTTTATTCTTATTTTTTTTCTTTTCAATTTCTTACAACATTTTGGCTATTGTTTTGTTTTTGTTTTCTCTCTAAACCAATCTTACATGTTTATATTTTGTAACCCAAATGACTAATTTGAAGATAGCATTATGCATTATAGCAATCATTGTTGAATTCCTATTACTTTGTTTAGTGAAATTTTCTATCGTTTTTTTTTAATGCTGTTTTTTCTATCACTGTTTTTTATTCTTTAAAAAAATAAAATTTAATTTTAAAATTAAAAACTTGAAAAAAGAAGTTTAAGAAGTCCATCAGCTAACATTTTTCCAAGCCTCTTTCTTTCCTCTGCCACAAGGCCATTTTCCCAAGAAAATCATCCTATGAACATGGAGTGAAGGAGAGAGAGAGCTTAGTGAGCCCCTGGTGACATGTGGCCTGGACAAGAACTTGATCCTTGCTGTTCTAAGACACCAGATTGTAGCAAGTGTTTCTAACCACAACCTAACTTACACTGGCTGACTGACTCAATGTTTCTAAAACTGTAGACACATAAGCAGTTATTAGCACACTTCCTACACCTTCTAAAGGGAGAAACAAGGATGTCTTCACCAGAACATTAGTGTGAAATTATCTTGTTCTGTAAGACAATGACCTTGCCCAGACAAATCTGCATTCCTTCCTCCAGGGCATGTTCACAGCTGGCTTTCCTGATGGAGCAGGCTGTCAGAATCTCCCAGTTACAGTCCCAGATGGGCAGGCCAGTTAGTACATGGCTCAAAGTCCTTACAGCCCCGGGCGGAAGGAGCACCTCAACCCTCACCAGCTGGAGACTCAGGGATCATCTGGGAACAGGGCAAATAACAAAGATGGATGAAAGGTGGGGTGGGCCCAGGAGGGTGGTGGTCAGTTGCCACCCTTGTAGTCTGAGAGCCAGAGAGCCACACAGGTGCCACAGGCAATTCGTGTTCTGCAACTTCAGCAACTCTGCCTTGCAGAGAAGCATGGCAGCCCGACCCAAGAGCTGCAGGTTCAGACGAGAAAGGATAGCTGTCAGCACTGGAAACGGGAGGAGAGAAAGTAGACACTGCTTCTGCCACCAAATGAAGCAGTCAAGCTATTTTTCAAAGACTCCCTGGGGGAGCTGGACCTGATCATCTCATCTCAAAGTGACACAATGGTAGTTCCGTTGCCAAAGTGTCTGCATTCGATTTGTTCTCACCTCCTTGTTCTTGTATTCTTTCATCTGAACCATCATTCTTTCCCTCGCTCATTCCCCAGATCATGCAGCACCCACTCCCTTACTCGGCCAACAAGAGCTCCCAGCCCAGCCTTGCTGCAGACCCCAGCAGCCTGAGCAGCAGCACTGTGCGGAGGAGGAGCAGGCAGATACCCAGGGCAGGGCCTGCAGGCAGAAGGTGGAGACAAGGCCTGGAGCCCCAGCAGGGCTCTGACGCTACCGACAAGAACTCCGTGGTCAAGTCTTCTCCTCTAGCTATTGTTTTAGGCTCTGAAATACAGAAACAACTTCTATCATGACAGAGAAAGCCTAACCTACCTCACTTGGCTAGGAGCCTGGACACAGAGCTGTGAGCCATGTGTGGGATTGTACGCCACCCCATCAGCAGGTACTGACAAGTAGAAGGTGTTGGGGACATGGAGATTCGCTGCTTACTCTGCCTTCAAGAAGGCCAGTCCATTAAGGTGAGGGCAGCAGGCTTCCTGACAGCCTCTTCTGGTAACTTCTCTAGGATCTGCCCCTGTTTTTTCTTGGACAGCTAATGATAAAAACGAAGTGGACGGTCGGCAGCCTGGCCCGACAGTCCCTGCCCACCCACCTCACACCCCGCGTCCATTCATCATTTGCCGTCTGGTACCTCAGGCTTTAACTGCAGTGAAAGACAATTTCCCCCACATCCCCCTGCACAGAAGGGCTGGGGGAAAAGCAGGAGAGAGGAAAGAGTGAGGAGGCCTCTCTTGTACTGGGAGCGCTGTGGCTCAGGTGTGTGTCACCCTGCTTGTCTGTTCCTTCTCAGAAGATAGAGCAAATGCCAGGGATCCCACTCTGCCACCAAGAGTCCTCTTGGCTTTCTACGCTCTCCCCTGAGGCAGAAAATACTATGGAAGTGGACAAGATTAAGACATGGCCCACAGCCCAACTAGACCAGCTGAGCAGACTGGACAGGACAAGCTACTCTACCTAAGAGCAGCGGAGCCCAGTATGGAAAGGAGGATGGTCAGGTCCTTGTTGAAGCTGTGAGAAGTAACACAATTTGATGCCAAAATGATTGATGGAGGGGGTGACACTTGATCTGAGCTTTGATCAATCCCAGAGACATCTATACAAACCAGTACTCCTGGCTGGCTCTTGGAGCTCACACTTCCACTATAGAGGATCACTAAGGCATCTTCAGACACCAGAAAGAGAAACCAGTTGTGGCAACGTACAAGATTGGCAGGGCCAGCACTGGGAAGCTGAAGGATCCAGCAGGAGCACAAACAGAAACTGTATGATTCTGGCATCCTATGGGGCAGAAGCTTTCCCCTAATTCCTCAAGTCACTGCTGTGAGAATGGATCTACCATTTTCAGTGTCTTAATTTCTCTGCTCATGATTCCACTTTTTTTTTTTTTTTTTTTTTTTTTGGTGGAACCAGGCATTGAACTCAGGCCCTTGCACTTATTCCACTGAGCCATCTCCCTGGCCCCTATGATTCCACTTCTAAGGAGAGGTTCGGAGTCCTCTCACCAGCATAGTCGAGGTTGATGCCTTGATGACTGATCCTGGAAAGACATAACATACTTCTGAGATGTGCTAGCCTAGAGAATGTGAAGACCCATTCTATGAAGACCACAGCCACCATCATCCATGTGGGGCACAGGACCAGGAAAGTGAGGACAGGATTTACACATAGAACCAGCAGCGGGCAGAGGCAGTTGCAGTGCAGAGGAATGGGCAGAGGTGAGACACTGCAGTGAGAATTAACTGGAAAAGAGAGTTAACTGTGAACAGATTGAGAAGTACAACTAAGAAGAGAAGGTGAGAGATGGGTTATTAGGGAGCTTGATGGATAGAGGGAGAATTTTGTCTAGCACAGGAGTTAAGCTTCTTTATAAGCCAAGAAGGACCAGAGAAGAGGAGAAAGTGAAGATGCAGAAGAGAATGACAATGACAGATACAGAACAGGTGCAGTAGGAAGGGGTAGAGTCCCTAGGCAAGGCTGGCCTTTAAACTCTACATATGCCAGTGTAGAATACTTCTTGCCACTAAGAATGTGCTAGAAATCATACTTCCTTCTCTGTCATCACTACAGAGCATTACTTTAACCTTGTGATGTGATGGTTAATCTAATTTTGCAGGTCAACCTGAATGGGCTAAAGGATGCCCAGATAGCTAGGAAAACATGAGTTGATGGTGGTTCCAGAAAAACATCACTATTTGAAAGTTCAGGGGCAGGGTAAAACCTCTCTCTCTCTCTCTCTCTCTCTCTCTCTCTCTCTCCTCTCCTCTCCTCTCCTCTCCTCTCCTCTCCTCTC
>PVKA01009535.1:31067-68100 GCA_004027165.1 Ctenomys sociabilis | reverse complement strand
TTTTTTTTTTTTTTTGGAGGAACCGGGGATTGAGCTCAGGCCCTTGCGCTTGCCAGGGAAGCACTTATTCCACTGAGCCATCTCCCGAGCCCCACTGGAAGCTACTTGAATGGCTGAGGGCAGGTTCCATCTTTCTGTGATAACTTTCCATGATAACTAACGGCCTGCCTAGCTCTTCTGCACAAGATCCTAGCTTGTTTTCCTCTGTGCATAGCCATGCCAGAGAGGTGGCCTTGCAGGCACTGTGTGTCTGTACTTGGCCTCAGTGACAATTCCACGAATGGTGGTTGAGGTTGAAATAATGTGTTTCTGAGGGTCTAGGGTTTGAGCTCGTTAGAGGATATTCTCTGCCGGCATCAGAATTTATTTTACATATTTTTAAAGTTTCTGTAAAATTCTTTTTTGTTGTTGTTGTTGTTGTTGTTGTGGTACTAAGGATTGAATTCCAGGCCCTGCGTTTGTCAGGCAAGCATTTATTCTACTGAGCTATCTCCCCGGCCCTTTGTAAAATTCTTGGTAATGAAATAAACCATTTTATTCTTTTTGCCTTTTAAGGATAGGATCTTGCTGTGTTAGCCAGGCTGACCTTAAACTCTTGGGCTCAGGTATGCCCCTTCCTCATCCCTGAGTAGCTGGCACTACAGATGCATACTCCTGGCTTTTTCCTTGGAATTCCTTAGTTATTTTTTGGACAAGAAGACCTAAGGATTTGCAATAGCATACTAAAATTGTTTAAGTGGTAAAATATACATAAAATGTATTTTAATTGTTTTTCTTTTTTTTGTGGTAGAATTGAAGGGCTCTGTACCACCGAACTATATCCCTTGCCCTTTTTATTGTTTTGAGGTGAGGTCTTGTTAAGTTGCCCAGGAAGGACTCGAACTTGCGAGCCTCCTGCTTTAGCCCTCTCAGTAGCTAGGATTACAGGTGTGCACCACCGTGCCTGGCTCCCCGTAACCATTTTCAGCTACACAGCCTAGGGTGTTCCATCTTCACAGCCAGCCCTGTTCAGAGCTCTCTGCAGCTTTACATTTTAAACATAACTTTTGATTAGATATTTCTCATTTGAGATGTACTATATACTCAGTAAAAAGTTACATAGCTCAAAAAATAACAAAGCAAGCAGTCATTGTGATTCCCAGCCCTTGGGGTTGACGCCATTAGTATTTGGGGGAGTTGCTTTAACTGTTTCCTTTGGCGGGCAGCCTGCATAGAGAAGAACACAAGTCCTGTGTGCCACCCAGTCCAGCCCTGAAGTCCTCTTACAGCCTTTCCGGGCAAGAGAAGGAGCCAAGCAAACATAAAGAACAAAAGCAGTTATTTATTGAGCCCTCCTTCAGCCCCATTTACCGATCTCGGCATTGGAAGGGCCCATTTAGCTCTGCCGCACACCAGGTAGGCACTGTGGATCTTCATGGTGCGGTGACAGGCCCAGGGGCACTGTAGGACTCATGTCATGAGAAAAAGTACCTGTAGGGAGTGGAAGTAAATCTTGGGAAAGCGCCGGTGAGGTAGCTCAGTGGACTAAGTGCCTGCTTTGGCAAGTGCGGCGACCAGAGTTCGATCCCCGGTGCTATATGCTGCACCAGTCCTGCTCCTAGGGTGAGCTGAGCCAGAGCCAGAGCTGAGCATAGCGGCACACACCTGTAATCCCTGCACTGGGTAGGCTGAAAGCAGGAGGATCACTACAAGTCCAATCTTCGTAGTGAGACCCTGTACCAAATACATAAATGAAAAAGTAAATAAATAAATAAATAAAGTGTGGGGAAAGAGAGGCACACGGGGGCTCCAACAGGTGACTTGGTTCAGCTAGACGGCACGTCACCCCCACTCTCTCCCCAGGTATTCCCGGCGCTTCCATAAGACCCTGAGACGCCTGGTGCCTGACTCGGATGTGCGTTTCCTCCTCTCGGAGAGCGGCAGCGGCAAGGGGGCTGCCATGGTGACCGCGGTGGCCTACCGCCTGGCCGAGCAGCACCGGCAGATAGAGGAGACGCTGGCCAACTTCCGCCTCACCAAGGAGATGCTCATGGAGGTGAAGAAGAGGATGCGAGCCGAGATGGAGGCGGGGCTAAGGAGGCAGACGCATGACAAGGCGGTGGTCAAGATGCTGCCCTCCTTCGTCCGGAGCACCCCAGACGGGACTGGTGAGGGGCTGGTGGGGCCGCCTCGTCCCTCACTCAGGCCAGTGACCCAGGCACAGCAGGGCTGGGGGTTGGACTCTCCAGTGATGCGTGATTTGGCAAGAATTGGCGCTCGCTCAAGCCTGTTTTCCATCTCACGCTATGGACTTGCCCTGTGTGTGGCCCAGAGCAGTTCAGTTCTTCTGATCGGACTTCCCCGGCTAGCGCTCTTCAAAGCTATATTAAAATTAGTGCTTCAAAGTGAAGCAAACAGGGCACTGAGATTTTTCTAGGTTCTCTTACAAATATGGCAAACCAGCGGATGGGTCCACACACAATGCTCCTTTCTCCAGTCCTGGCACGGTGTGTGGGAGGGTGACACGGGCCTGGGCTTCCCTCTCAGGCACCCTGGAGAACAGTGTTCAATCCTTGGTCATCTCTTTGCTGGTTCTCACTAAGGCTGGGCTCTGTGGGACGCAGAAGAGCTTTCTCTGGGGATCCTCAGGATAATGAATGCTGTACATGTAAGTTAAGTACTACTGCAGTAGGGTCACCTGCAAGGGTGAATGGCCGGTGAATGGCAGCTGTTAATACTGCTCGCCAGTCTGGTCAGCTGGACTGTTGTGCTTCTCCCAGCTGCTCTCTACTGAACTGGGCTCTAATCTGCTGCTGGTGCACCTGGGCTGCTGTGCTCAGTCTGTCTGTACAGTGGAGTGGAGTGGAGACTGGGCGTGGTGGCACATGCCTGAAACCCCAGCTCTTGGGAGGCTGTGAACAAGAGAATCACTGAGTCTGATTTAGTGGTGAGACCCTGAACATCCTGTAGACTCTTCCCCTAAAATACAGGAATTAAAAAGCAAATGTATCATGGGGTGCGGGGTGCCTGGGTATGTGTCCCATCCTCCAGTGGGCCCCTGGGCTGGGGCCGTGCAGTGGCCACAGGGTTTGCCAGGGACTTCAGAGCCTCTCGGAGGCTGCCTTCATTACTTTTCTTGTTGCTGAGACAAAATCTCTGGCACCTAAAGTTCAAGGAGGAAGGGTTTGCTTGGCTCGGAGGCAGGGTGGTGTGGCAGGGGACACGCAGAGCAGAAACAGTTCACAGCAGGAAGACGGCAGCAGCAAGTGGCAGGCCATGCCAGCAGCTCTTAGCTTCTCTCTCCAGTCTGCCACAGTGGGGGCGGGCAGCACGCACGCCTGGGTGGGGACAGCCTCAGACCTAACATTGGAACATGAATCAACCCTAGCATCCAGCCACCTCCGGAATGCCCCACCTATGACCGTGTGGGTCCTGGGGGGACATCGAGACCCAGCTCCTAACAGAAGAAGCCTCAGTGCTCTATCTGCCACACTTGATTTGCGTGAGATTGAGGGGATGGGATCTGCACAGTCATGTTACAGAGGAGGTTGCGGGCAAGGCAGGCAAGGGCTGTGGCCGTTTTTGCGTGAGGTTCCCGAAATCAGGACCTTGTTGCTAGGCTTTTCAGTAACACTGGTGAAGTTCTTTTTTTCATTTGTTTTTGTCCTTTTGAGATGGGGTCTCATGTACTTCAGGCTGGCCTTGAGCTCACTTTGTAGCCCAGGCTGGTTCCCAACTTGAAATGATCCTCCTGCTTTGGCCTCCCAAGTGCTGGGATTACAGGTATATGCCACCGTGCCTGGCCTGGTGAAGTTTGTTTATTGTGACAGGTGGTTCATTGATGGGGCCTTTGCTCCTTCCAGTGGTGCAGTTTGTGCAGTCAGTGATTTTAGGGGCCCCGCTGCTCTGAGCCTGCACTGTGTACTAAGTAGGGAGGGATGGCAGGTCTCCCTTTACAAATCTTGGAGTAGCTGGCTGCCAAGAAGCAGTCGCTGTTTGCAGCAGTTCTTTGTGTTCTTCACTTGCATAGAGAATGGTGACTTCTTGGCCCTGGATCTCGGAGGAACGAACTTCCGCGTCCTGCTGGTGAAAATTCGTAGCGGGAAAAAGAGAACAGTGGAAATGCACAACAAGATCTATGCCATCCCCATTGAAATCATGCAGGGCACAGGGGAAGAGGTGAGCGTTCTGCCCTTCACCCCTGCAGCTGCATCAGTCACACAGGGCTAGAGGCATTGGTGGTCCTGTCATGCCCCAAACCTCTGATGCCCACAGCCATGTATTTGTGCCCCCAAAACATCACACGCCCTCAGCCATGTGTGGCCTGTGACGCTTTGAGGTTGGGAAAGACGCTGGCGAAAGGGCTGCTCTGCCCGTGCGTGCGCATGTGTACACACTGATGTGTGTGCAGACAGCCCAGACAACCCCTCTTGTCTCCTTGAAGCTGTTTGACCACATCGTGTCCTGCATCTCCGACTTCCTGGACTACATGGGGATCAAGGGCCCCCGGATGCCCCTGGGCTTCACCTTCTCCTTTCCCTGCAAGCAGACGAGCCTGGACGCGGTGAGTGTGCTGCAGCAGGGTCGGGAAGCCAGCCCTAGCCTCTGGCGCCCCTGTCTGGAACAGGTTCCCGTGTCATAGTGCTTTGACCCTGGCATTATTTCACTCCTTCCTGAACACTCTAAAACTACCACTATTTCATGATTGAGGGCATTGACTTCAGAGAAGCTTGGGGTGTCTGGGCACAAAGCTGTTGCCTCCTGCTGCACTGCCTACGCTTTCGATTAGTACACTTTTTTCACGCTTACGAACAGCTCCATCTCTCCGGCCTTGTGCCTCTGGAAGAAGGAGCTCCATGCCCATATACCTGAGCATGGTGCCCTGCTGGAGGAGGTCCTTAGTAAATGCTTGTCCAATAAATAGGGTGCAGCAGGGTCACAGGCAGGTGCCTGAGTGGAGTCCTGAGCTTATCCTGTGGGAGAGCCACACCTTTCACCGCCTCTACAAGGAAGGGCTGGGGTGAGGTGGGGTCAGGCCCACTGTGGACAGAGGGAGCTATTGTACCTCCACCCAGCAAGGCAGGCTGTCTGCTGGCAGAGCTGCAGGTCGCTCTGTGTGTGAAAGGTGGGGGTGTGGCCAGGGAGATGGCCTCAGGTGGAGCCTTAAGGCCTGAGTGCCTGCTGGGGACGCCCTGTAGGTGATGCAGTGCAATCCCCGTGGTGACTTGGGGCCTCCTAAGCCCCTCATCTCAGCAGCTGTCTCTGTATAGACTTGTTTTCCATCGTTCATGCAATTCATGAAAATTAATGATTTTTTAAAAAAACTCAGTTTGCTGCCAGATGTAGTGGCTCACAGCTGTAATCCCAGCACCCCAGAGACTGAGGCTTCAGGGGCTGGGGCAGGAACGTTGCCGTGCATTCAAGACCATTCTGGGCTACATAGCGAGTTCAGGGCCAGCCTGAATTACGTCGTGAGACCCTGACTCAGACCGAGAACAATTAAAAAAAGTTTTCCTTCCTGTGTGTCTTACACTCACAGTGCACACAGTGTGATGTTCTCTCCTTTTTCCCCAGCAACTGTACCTCTTCGGTCCAGCGAGACCCAGGTTTACTCTGTAGTGTCACTAAAAATTTTTGTGCCTTTAGTTATTTGGTCAGCAAGCTCTTCAGCAGAAGTACAAGTACTTACTGTATTTGGTGCACCGTAGCATCCCCGGGGCAAGAATCAGGCTAAAAATTATCCAGAATTGCCATTTGCCATTTATCATTTTCCCTCCCTCAATCTCTCCTCTCTCTTCTTTCACTCTCTCCTCTTTCTCTCCCCCCCCCTTTTCCCCTGCCATTCCTCCCTACTTATCTCTTACTGTCTCTCTCCCTCTCTCCTATCTCCCTTTTCCCTTCTCCTCCCATCTTTTTTCTCTCTCTGTATCTCTCCCTCCTCTCTCCTCTATCTCTGTCTCCCTATCTCCTCTTTCCCCTTCTCCCTCACCTTTTCTCTCTCCCCCCTTTCTCCTCCCCATCTCTCTCTCTCCCCAATGCCCCCTCTTGTTCCTTTCTGATTTTAATTTGAAGTGCATGGGATGGAACCCAGGGCCCTGTGTAAGCTAAGCACACACTATACACTGAGCTGCACCCCCAGCTCCAGTACTGCTGTTTTCGGGACCTGGCCATCTACCTTCTATGCCTCTGTTCCTCATCTGTGGTGTAAGGGCGATGAGGAGAGAGCGGCGGGGCTGGCCTGCAGGCTGCTGCTCTTCTCATGGGTGTCCAGCTCTGTCCTGAGAGCGCAGTCCTGATCACTGAGAGGCCTCGGCATCTGTGTGCTGAGCAGGAGGTAGGGGACTTCGTATTCTGCTCGGAGGCACTGATGTCCCTGGTTCTCCTGTGCCCTGTTGTTTCAGGGAATCCTGATCACCTGGACGAAAGGCTTTAAGGCAACAGACTGCGTGGGTCACGATGTAGCCACTTTACTGAGGGATGCAATAAAAAGGAGAGAGGTAACTCCCTGCTTCTCTGGGATTTAGTTTTATACATGCTTGTTGTAAAGAATTGGGGCAGCACCGGAGTATGTGTCCTGGGCAGTAAATATTCCCCATTGCTTCACTCAAAGGCCAGCAGGAGAGCCCGTTATCTGTTGGCTTTTGTTAAAGGGATAATTTTTTGTTTTGTTTTGTTTAAATTTTAGGAAAGGATCTATGGGGTGTTCAAGGTCTCACTGATAGATCGGACTTAAGTAGCGATCCTCCTGTCTGTAGCCTCCCAAGAGCTGGGATTACAGGCTTGCCCAACTGCACCTAGTCTCAATCCCTATCTCAGCACGCCCCAGGGGCAGGGCCAGGGCCAGCACCACAGGCCTAAGGATTGAACCCCTGTCTCCTGCTTTAATCTGCTGAGCTATTTGGCTGGCCCTGAGAAATGGAAAGTTGAATTCCTGATTCTCCACGCTGACCCTGGCCGCTGACCTGGCACTGCCAGCTAGTCCTGGCACCACAGTGGGTTTAGACCAGAAAGAGGGTTCGATGGTCAAATCAGAAGGTGGAATTGGCCCCGCTTCCTGACAGGATCTAATCCAGAGCAAAGCCGCCACAGTTCTGTGCTTGCTGTGTAGTAGAGCGAGCCAGTTCAGGCCAGGCCGAATTGTCCCGTCCCTAAAATGGTGTTCCCTTTCTTTTCAAAGGAGTTCGACCTGGATGTGGTGGCTATGGTCAATGACACAGTGGGCACCATGATGACCTGTGCTTACGAGGAACCCACCTGTGAGGTTGGACTCATCGTAGGTGGGTGTTGGAAGGGTCTCCTCCCAGGGGGAAAGCTGGCTTTGCTGTTCATGGGGCCTGGGCCCAGCAGCTCAGTCCTTAGGCGTGGGGCTGTCCACTGTCCAGCCTGTCTCCTCACCATCTCAATGCTGAACAAAGGCAGCAGCGTTCTCCTCCATGAATGGGGTAGAGCTTGCCTGGCCGGCACAGCCACTCTGTGGACTCTGTGGGGACTCTGGGTAGGCGATAAATCGAGGGCAGAGTCAGCCTGGAAAGAAAGCAGGGGCTGCCTCTTCTCCTGACAGCGCTGCCAGGGCCAGTTGTGCTCCTGGGTGCCATTTTTCACCTTGAGTGGCCTCAGCCACTGATGGGAGGCTTGGATACTGGTCCCAACGTGTTAGGGTCAGGGCCTCCAGAGCACATGAGCCAGAAAGAACATTTCTTATTTTTATTTTTTTGTCTTTTTGAGACAGGGTCTCACTACACAGTTCAGGCTGGCCTTAAGCTGTTCTTAAGCTGCTTTGTTGGCCTTTATTGTGAACCAGTAAGCAGCCTTCCTCTTCCTTGTTTCTTCCTTTCTTTGGCCAAGCTCTCTCCACCCAGCCACTCCCTTAGGGAGGGCCAAAGTGAGAGTGACACAGCACCTTCTCCAGGCCGGTCTTCACCTTCCTGCCTCTGAGGCCAGGGAACCCAGCCCAGAGCAGTCACACTGCTGGCTCCTACCACCAGGCTGGGGCTGCTTCCTTCCTCCCTCACTTGATCTCTTTGCTCAGTACTCCTTGGGCCAGTGCTGGCTCCCATGTTTTTGCACCTCCTGCCCTTCCATTTCTGGCGCTCATCTCTTAGTTTTATATTTTGGGTAAAAGGGAGCCGAGGAAACCAAACATAAATAATCCAGTGACACAGCCGAGGTCCACAAACTTTTCAAGTTGTCTCAAAGGGGGTGAAAGTGTCCAAACACTTTAAGTCCAGCCAGGGAGCACATCCTTGTCCCCCCCACCTCCGTGCACGCGCGTGCACGCACACACACACACACACACACACACACATGACAGTCACTCATTCCACCCAGGGTGAGTCCAGACCTTGCTGTCAGAGGTGTGACCTGGGAGCCTGTTAGGAAGAGCACCTCCCAAGCAGGTCTGCAGGATTGCAGGCCCTGGGGGCAGGTGCACATGGGAATTTCCCCAATTGGCTGGTTTTTAAATTTTCAGTCCATTCAGTAAGACAAGTCCAGTGGCCATAAGCCTGAGGTCCTGGCAATTAAAACTGCTGTGAACTTCTCTCAATTTGTTTTCATGTTTTGTTTTGTTTATTTATTTAGTATTTTAGGACAGGATCTTACTGCATAGATCGGACTCATAGTAATCCTTCTGATTACAGTCTCCTAAGTGCTGGGATTACAGGCATGCACTACCATGCCCAGTCTTGTTTTATTTTTTAAGACAAGTTCTCAGTTTCTTTAGGCTGCTCCTGGGCTTACTATGTGCCACCATGCCTGGCTCCTCTGTGTCTTATGTAGCTGTTCTTGAATTAGGATGGCAGTTTGTAGTCCCACTACAGTCTCGGTACCACTTTGCTATGTGGATTATGCCTGCGTGAACACATGTCTCTGTGCTGGGTCTCACGCCTCCTACTGTATAGCAGGTTCGGAGACTCTTGTCACAGAACAAGCATTCTCAGAATATGTCAGAAAGGGGCACCAGTAGGGTTTATTAGACACAGACAGAGGGGCTGGGGAGATGGCTCAGTGGAATAAGCGCTTCCCTTATAAGTGCCGGCACAAGGGCCTGAGTTCAGTCCCCGGTTCTGCCAAAAAAATAAAATGAACTGGGAAAGTGGGTCAATGGCAAAGCTGTTTGTAGCTCACACAAGCTCCTTGGATTCAATTCCTGGTTCTGCAAAAAAAAAAAAATAATAATAATAATAAATAATAATAATAATAATAATAGACACAGACACAATATACAGTGTGCTTGAGAGCTGCAATGCTATAAAGAAATGAGACACATTTCAGTTTAAAACTAGGTACATTTATTTCTATTTTTCTTGGTACAAAAGGTAGGGATAACAGTACTCCCCAGCTCATCTCCCTCAAAAGGGTACTACCCCATTCACAGTCATGGGCAAATTTTCTTTTTTTTGTTTTCATTGGTGATTTAACCATTCGCTGGATTCATTCGACCCATTGTTTCCTCTCTTTGGGGGCCAGCTTACAGCCCTCCTAGTTAAGGGTCTGGAGGGAAAGGTTTGTACATCTGGCCAAACTCTGTTGGTGTTGAGGCTCTCCTCGTCTCAGGGCCAGGCTCCACTTCTCTGCTTCATAACTGGACCAGCTTCTGGCTTTGCAGTGATGTGGCTGGTAGGGAAGAGGTATAAGTGTAGCTAAGGATGGGCACGGGCTGTTTCGGATGACTTCAGCTAAGTCTTAGAAGTTGCAGCGTTCTTACAAAGTGCAATTTATAGTGCAGATTAACTTGTCTTTATTTCTTCTCCTTCATGTGCACGTGTGTATCTGTTTTCTTCTAAATCTGAGTCTTGCCCACACTGGAGGTCCATCCCCTTGCTGTAAGGGTACGATTCTTCTGTCACAAAAATACAGCCCTATCTGGCCGGTCACTCTGAGAGGCTCTGGGCCTAAAGTCAGTTAATCAGTCAGATGTTCCCTGGTGGTTCAACTCAGATTTTTCACTATCCTGAGTTTTCCTAGAAAACAGTGGAAAGCAAAGCGATGGCCTTGTTTGTCCCCCAAAACAAGCCCTCACCTGTGGGCTCTCAGGCCTGCAGCCCAGCAGCAGAGCCCCGAGCGTGGTGGCAAGGCCACTCACCCCGCGTGTGCTGCAGGAACCGGCTGCAACGCCTGCTACATGGAGGAGATGAAGAACGTGGAGATGCTGGAAGGGAGTGAGGGGCTGATGTGCATCAACATGGAGTGGGGTGCCTTTGGGGACAACGGGTGTCTGGATGACATCAGGACAGAGTACGACAGATTGGTGGACGAGTACTCTCTCAACATGGGGAAACAAAGGTAACGCTGCCTGTTGGGGGAGGGGGAGTGTTGGGCTGCATCCCACCTTGTGGAAGGAGAGAAATTCCTACGAGAAATGGGGTCTCCCCAGAGGCTTGGGTCCCTTAGGATCACTCCTGACCTTGGTTTTGGCCTATGGATGGCAGAGAAGCCAGGAAGATGGGCCCCCGACATAGTACGGGATGACCTAGAATGTGCCCAGAGGACAGGTGACAGTGGACGCTCCACTGCTCAGTGGCCTTTTTCCATCCTCACAAAGCATTTGGCCGGCCTTCTGCCAGCACTAAGTTCCTTCCCCCTCAGAATAATATGGGAGCGGAGACTTAAGACTAAGACTCTCTCACTATGTCTTTCCCACTGGGGCCTCTCGCCACCTGGTGGCTTGTTGGCAACTATGGCCTCGGGCTGGTCAGATGGGTAGTGTCCCCACAACCGGAAATGAGTCAGATGGTGCCAAGCAATCCTGCCATCCAGTGCCATGGTGGGGCTCACTGGGTCTAAGTTATGCCCTCAGGAGCAGAAAGAAGGGCCAGAGTAGCTAGCACCTCCCAACGTAGGTTGGCCCCCTGCCCTTCAAGGCTGTTTACCTTCTATAAGTACTACCTACTTGGTATGACTAGAAACTATGAGTGTTTAATTTTTTAATCAATTATAGGAAAGGACACATCATCATTGATCCCCGTCAGAATATTGCCCCTTACTTCAGGCTCACTTATTCTGTCATCCTTGACATTTTCCAAAGCAGTTCTTTAATTTTTTAATCAATTGTAGGAAAAGACACATAGTCGTTGATCTCCCTCAAAATACTGCCCCTCAGTTCAAGCTCGTTTATTCTGTCATCCTTGACATTTTTCCAAAGCAGTTCTTTTTTCGAACCAGGGATTGAACTCAGGCCCTTGCGCTTGCCAGGCAAGCACTTATTCTACTGAGCCATCTCCCCAGCCCCCAATTTATATATTCTCAAGTATAATGAAGAAAGAAAAAACAGTATTGGCATAGATAGATAGCATTTGTAACAGATACGATGAGGAACAGCGTTACTTCAAGGAAGAGGAATCCGTTAGTCCTGGAAGGGCTCAAGCCATCCCAGCACTGCACTGAGGTCCCTGGTGGGGGGCGTGGGGGAGAAGGGCTGGGTGTGGGGCCTGCTCTCTGTGGGTCCCTGCTGATGTTCCTTTTCCTTTGGGCCAGGTGAAGTGTGTCCTGGAGCATCTGGGTCCAGGGGCTCCTCTCACCCTGGGAGCCCTGAGCCTGGGTATGGACCTCATGAGTCCTTGTCATTTCTTGTGGCTCTTGAGCTTGCAGGGGGCAGGGCTCTGAAAGCCCCAAGAGCGCACCATCCCAAGAGGGCGAGACCACCACGTTCCTCTTCTAACTTCTCACCCTGCTGTGTGCTTGACCCGCCTTCCAGGTGTCTGTAGAGCCTTTCCAAAATCAAGGGACTTTCCCCTGTTGTTTCCCTATTTTCTTGTCCCTCTCATTCACTTATTCAGCACCACCTGTGATCTGAGCACAGCTTGCACTGGGCGTGTCCTGGGGTCTCAGCTGAGCAACACATGGAACTCCTTGTCCTCTTGGGTTCGCCAGTCCCTGCATCGTGCTCTAGGGCAGTGAGGCAGAAGGGCAAGGGGACTGGGGCAGGCAGGGAGGGCAGGCTGGGAGTACGACAGCCGCTCCAGGGCTATTCATCCAGGCCAAGGCAGAAGTCAGCAGGGTAAGGCCATCCAGAGGTGACCATGGGTGCTAGGGCTGTGGTACTGGTGTGGGCAGCGAGGACGCTGTCCTGGCCCTTCCTCGACTACCCTTGGCCTCGGCCAGGCAGTGTGGCACAGGCGCGCCTCCGGTGGGCCCTCAGCACAGATGCTCCCTTCTTGTCTCAGGTATGAGAAGATGATCAGTGGGATGTACCTGGGCGAAATTGTCCGCAACATCCTCATCGACTTCACCAAGAGGGGCTTCCTCTTCCGGGGGCAGATCTCGGAGACACTGAAGACGCGGGGCATCTTTGAGACCAAGTTTCTCTCCCAGATCGAAAGGTGAGTGTGGTGGGGCTGCTGCTTCCTGTTGCTAGAAGGTTGACTTCTCTGAGTGCCTCCTGGGAGCAGGGTGGGACAATGTTTGTCTTCCTTTGTCTGTTTCACCTAGCGTCATGTGTTAGGATATCCTACCTTTTTAAGAGTGAATAATATTCCATTGCATGTAAATGCCACAGTTTACTTATCTACCCACCACACGGCCATGCATGTGGGTGTGCAGATACCTGCTTTCATTCACTCTTGCATACTCACAGGTGACATTGCTTGATGGTATGGTAATTCCATTTTTTGTTTGTTTTTTGAGATAAAAACAAACACTACATAGTTCAGGCTGGCTTCGAACTCATATATAGCCCAGGCAAGCCTCAAACTCATGGAGATCCTCCTCCTTCAGCCTCCCAAATGTTGGGATACAAGTGTGCGCTGCCACATCCAGCTCTTGCTTCTGTTTTTAGAGATGGGTTCTTGCTATGGAGTTCATTCTGGCCTTGAACTCATGCAGCCCACGCTGGCCTCATGGTTATGACCATCCTTCAGCTTCAGCCTCCTGAGAGCTAAGATTACCAGTGTGCACCACCATGCTTGGCTATGGAAATAACCACGTTTACTTGATTTTTAAAATTTTGTATTTATTTGTTTTGAGGTAGGATCTATGCTTTGTAACCCAGGCTGACCTTGACTTCTGTAGATATCCATCTCAGCTTCCTGACTGCTGGGATTCTAGGCATATACCACCATGCCCTGCCCATTTTTAGTGCTGATAAATTTATCTCCACAGTGGGTGTACCGTTTCACCTTCCCACCATGTAAGGGTTAGTTTTTCCAGTTTTCTTTTTCTCACTAATCAACATCTTAATACATGTAGAGGGGGTAGGGAAGGACTTCTGAAGCATGCTAGCAAAGTAAGAGCCCATTACACAAATTACCAAGCATGGCTACCTAGATTCTGTCAGTGTATATAAAAAAAAAAGTGATCAATCAGACTTAAGAGAGCAGTGAACCGAAGGCAATGTCTGCTCTGTGTGTGACGGGCTCTAGACTGTGGCCTATAGGGTGAGTATCCTGCCCTGCTTTGCCCCCTGGGGTTACTCAGCTTCTTCATCTTTAACGTGGGTGGTGATGTAATGGTCACACAGTGAACCCTCACAGCGGCTGCCTGGTCTCACCGTCATTATTACACTCACCATCAGTCATTGTCATCTCTTTCAATTCAGTGCAAATAAGACTAATGTGGGGGGGGGGGCGGAGCGGATATCTCGGACCATAATGGACAACTCATGGGACCAATGAATGAATGAATGAGTGAGTGAGTGAGTGAATGAATGAATGAATGGAAAAAGACACCCTCCTCACTATTAAGAAGAATGCAAATGAAACCACAATGTGGGGAAGCCATATGAAATTGTCAGAAGTTTTCACAAGTTTCAAAAGTGATCATTTCTGGGCTGAGGATATGGCTCAGCAGCATAAGCACCTGCCTGGCAAGTGCAGGGTCCTGGGTTCAATCCCCAGTACTAGCAAAACAAGACAAAAATCCATTTCTGCTTTGGACACTTGTGGATAAAGACTCTGGGAAAGAGTGAGATCACAACAGTTTTCTGAAAGGCATCAGGCAAGATATTTCGCTTTCTAACCTATGCATGTATCCTAAAGAAAAGCTCAGACTTCTACACAAAGGTTTATAAGCAAGGTATTCCATCAAAATGTTACTGTATAACAGCAGATAATTGTGAGAGGAAAAAACTGAGCAAATTGAATAAATTTTGACAATATCTAGAGTGGAACACTATGCAGCTATTATTAATCCTGTTTTTAGAAAGGGCTCTGCAAGATGCTCAGACAGACATAGGAATCCAGAGAAATTTCAGAAAAGCACATACAGAGGTTGACTTTGTTCTGCATATCATAAGGACAGTGTGACTACGACAGTATCTTAGTCACTTTCTTGCTGCTGGGACAAAATATCAGATACACAAAACTTAAAGGTTTGCTTTGGCTTTTGCTTCATGATTGGTGGGCTCCAGTGCAGACACTGGATGTCAGGGGCCTGGTGGGAGAGAAGATGCTCAAGAGAGAGGAAAGGAGGAGCTGGGTGTGAGGGAACATCCTTCCCAGCCCCATCCCCCTCCAGGACCAAGTCAGGCCCTGCCTCCAGGGTTCAGATTCAGATGAATTGATCTGTCGGGGCACCCCTCAATAATGGTCATCTCCCACACAGCTGAGCTTCAGGGGACTGTTTGTATCTAAATCCCAGCACTGTGATTGAATATCTATGCAAAATTAAAAGGAAAATGTATTGAAATGTAAATAGCATTTTCCTAGCTGTTGGGATTGTGGGTAGTTTTCCTCCAGTTTTAACTTTTCTAGATTTGCCAGATTTTCTACAGTGTAGCATGTGCCACTTTGGGGATCATTAAATGAACAGCTTTGTCAGTTTGAGGGGGAAAATCTTCCATGATGCTGACCATAGATACAAGGCCAGACCTTTGGGGTGGGCCCACTTCATTCCAGCCCCTGGCTTTTGCCCACAGTGACCGATTGGCACTACTCCAAGTCCGGGCCATCCTGCAGCAGCTGGGTCTGAACAGCACGTGCGACGACAGTATCCTCGTGAAGACGGTGTGCGGAGTGGTGTCCCGGAGGGCTGCACAGTTGTGCGGCGCGGGCATGGCTGCCGTGGTGGACAAGATCCGGGAGAACAGAGGGCTGAACCATCTGAATGTGACTGTGGGGGTGGATGGGACACTGTACAAGCTTCATCCACAGTGAGTGGGGCTTCCAGTTGGGTGGCCTTGCTGGGTTGGGGAGTTCTTTGGGGGCTTAGGACTATGTGGTGTGGTTGCCCTAGGGAAATTCCTGCAGGGACTGGGGCTTGTCTGGGACAATAGCCATAGAGTTTCTCTGGAGTCCTTGGGGATCAGAGAAGGATTCTCTTGGGCAGCTCACCCTATGGCGCCATAGACCCTGCCTGCTTCACCTGGTCCTTTACAGTAGGTGGTACTGGGGGCAGGAGGTAGGGCTAGCGTGGACTTCAGCTACAGCCAGGTAGAGGGGCTGTGCTTCGTAAGTTTGGACAATAAATGAAGAAAGGAGGGGGACCTCCTACAAAATCTCCCTGTCTCAGCTTGGAAGGGCAGAGTCCTGGGTCCCGAGGCAGAGAGGGCTAGGGAGTGGCTTCCCTTTGGTTAAGGGTCTGACACCCATGCCAGAGAAGGACAGATGACTTCACTGCATGTCCCAGAGCTCTGATGTTGTGTCACAGTGTAAATGGGGGTAGTTTTGCCAAGGAAGAAATACTACAGATTGTTATTTGGGATCATAGGCAACTGGGACCATCCCAGGTGAAGTGAGCCTACAGCTCCCCAGAGACCTTACCAGCTTATGTCGCACCTGTGGCAGGGTGGAGTCGTGTTCGTCCTCGAGCCATCTCCTGTCTCCTTAGTTGTCCTCACCAAAGGCAGCACAGGTCCCTGACGTGGGGTTAGACTTTGGAGCCAGGAACTCCCCAGGTTCAGTCCTGCCCCATCATTTGTCAGCTGTGGCCATTCACCTAATCTCTGCCACCTACCTCTTGGGGTAACGGCTCCAGCCAGAGCTAGAAGTAATGTATATTAAGTAGGAGGCACCTGGTAGGTGTTCAGTGCAGAGTGGCTCTGACTGCTGAGAGCCCCAGCCGGCCCTATCCTTTCCAAACACAGGAACACAGAGTCACCTCTGGCTTAGAGATGATCCCTGCCTGGGAGGCTCCCTTGCCGTTGCAGGTGCAGGCCCCAGGCTGTGGCCAGTGCCCGATGGAGACTCAGGGGCTGCATCTGGGATGGGCAATGTCCATTCCCCTGTTGCCTCCTGAATCTGCCCAGTGCTTGGCCACCTCGGGTCTGTCTCAGTGTCCCTGTACCAGACCCAACTTCCTTACTGGTTTCAAGTCCTGCCAGCCCTAGGCACCGAGGTGGCGGTGTCTGAGCCTCACCCCAGAAGTTAAGCAGTGCAGCTTGTCTTTGGGGTCCTAGTCAGGCTTCCCTCCCAGGAACTGTGGGGACAGGATTGGCCATGGAGCTTGAGTGTTTTCAGGCAGGCCTGACTTTGCTTCTCAGTTTCCTAGCTTCCTGCATCAACCTTCTCTTGTTTTGTTTGTTTTTCCAGCTTCTCCAAAATCATGCACCAAACCGTGAAGGAACTGTCACCAAAGTGTAACGTGTCCTTCCTCCTGTCTGAAGATGGCAGTGGCAAGGGGGCCGCCCTCATCACGGCTGTGGGTGTTCGGCTCCGAGGAGAAATGAGCAGCTAAGAGTGCAGGACCCCTAACCCACAGCCCTTCCAGCACCTCTCTCCAAAAGTGACAGCCCCCTATTCCTTCCAGCGAGCCATGCGGGGGACACCCCCAGCGCCAGAGCCCGCCACACTGCAGCAGGAAGGAAAAAGAATCCACCTACTGGTGTAGAATGTAGGGTTCCGCATAGAGCGTGTGCTGTTGATAATCTCTCAGCTGGACCCCTCACCTGCCCTGCCACTCTGCATGATTTGATTTCAGCCCGGTTGTGCGTTCCCCACCTGTGAAGTGTAGCAACATCCATTTCTACCACCAGTGACCATCAGCTGGGTTGTCTGTTGGCACAGATGAAAGTCACACCACCAGACGGGCCCTCAGAGCCTCCAAAGCCTGGCCTTGGGGTCGCCTCCCCTGGGTGAAGTATATTATCACCAGCAGACACTGCCGGACTCTGCTCCCGGGGCCATGGCCTGCGGGGCGAGTGTGGACGTGGCATCACGGCCTCCGCCTGTCCCGGCATCCTGTCAGGGTGGGTCAGTGCCACTAAACTGTATGTCCACAGAGCCAGTACATGGCATGTAATGAGAGTCTCACAATCTGTGTGTTTTGTGTTGGGAGGTGGGCAGTCCTGCGGGAAGGTATCTTGTCTCCATTTGGGTAAAAGGAACCAACCCACAACACCGCATCACTGGAATTCCCATCGCTTTTGTGAGCCATGTTGTATGACCTAGTAAACTTTGTACTGATTCAAGAACCAGAGTGATGCGTCCTGGCTGTGGAGGGGAGATCTTGGGTTGAAGCGAAAACCAGAAGCGGGGCATTTCTGTGGGCAGGGGAGAGTTTAAAATAAAGATTATGGCCTTCGGCCCCCGGCCTTGGTTGATCATGAGGACTTCTTTATACCAACCCTGCAGAACACCCCAGAAGCCCCCTCTCACTGGATCTAGCCCCTCCTCTGCTTCCTCTTGCAGTCCTCACCCAAGAACCCAGGATGAAGAGCAGAAGGAGGACTCTACAGTCTGTCTGAACCTCTCACGCCTTCCCTCTGGCCAGCCCAGCCCAAGGCTGCCGCTCCTCTAGAGCCCCTTAGTGGCTTTCACATAACTGCACCTGGATGTCCGGAAGTGTCCCAGCACAGTGGCATGCTGAGCGGCTCCCCCAGCAGTGGCTGCGCCCCCACTCAGCTTGGCAAGGGCAATCTTTATTGGGGGCACCAGGGGCACCAGTGTATAACATAGTGACCTTTGGGGAGAACATGGCAATGACCTTGGAGTGTTCATTTACAGTGGCATATGGTTTTGGAGGGGCCCTGGATGTGCATGTGGGCACTGGGCCATGCCCAGAGCCTCATGGGAGCTGAGGCTGCCCTGCCTGCAGGCTCTTGTTGCTGAAGGGAGGTGGGAGCTGGGTCACGGGCTGGCAGAGTGGAGGGAAGTATTGGATGCAGGCTGTGTGCCCTGTTGGTCTATAGGCATCAATTCCACTGGTCCTCAGAGTAGCCCCCAGGAGTTGTCACCGAGCAGGATACAGTGATCAGAGTGACCTGCCCAAGGCCTACTTGGAGTTTCCCTTGAGTTTCACCCCCATCTGCTCAGGGTGGCATCTGGCCTCTTAGATTCTGAGGCAGAGAAGCCCCAGCTGCACTAGTAGTAGCGGGTGGGCTTTGCAAAGTAGGTGGCTCTGGTGTGGTCTCCTAACAAACCACTGTCATGACTGTGTTGCCCACAGACATTTGTGAGCCAAAATTAGCAAGTCTGGGGGCTACACATACACAGTTGGACTTCCAGCTTTTCTTGAGCAGTGGGTTCCCATTATCAAACAACACACTGTACATCACCACAGTGGTGCCGTACTAGCAGCTGCAGCCTCCTCTGAGGGTCTTGCAGTTGCCTCCTTTCCCTGTCACCCCAGCGTGGAGTCTGGAAGCCTTTTGCATTTTATCATCGCGTTTGCTGATTTTCTTTTTCAACTGAATTGAATTCACTCCACATTATATGGCTAGGAAGACACTGGAGCTTAGGGCTCCTGTGCTGGGAAAGTACTTCACAGTGTCTTTGACCATCTTTGGATCCCTAAGCCCTCTGAGATGGATGGCTAAGTCCTCTTGGTTCTTGCATCAAGTGTTCCGGGGACATCTTGCTTCCCATGGTGGATCAAAGGATGGGCAAGGCCAAGCTGTCCGATCTGGTCCTCAACTGGCTGATTCTCCTAGGATGACAGGCCCCTCCCTGCATCCAGGCACAAGACTTGAGAGCTCCACAGATTCCCCATCTTGGGGACTCCCAGCCTGCCCGTTGGTAGCCTCAGAGGGAACCATGTCCCCAGCCATGAACAAAATCTCTTTGGTGTGGCACCTGTTAACTCTCAAAGAGAAGGATGGAATATGAGTCAGCTCCATCTTGTCTTCCTCCGTGGGTGTGATCCATGGGCAGCACCGGAAAGCCAGCCGGAATCCAGATCGAAACCTGGGGGAGGAAGGGTAACCCAGAACCGGGAATTAGTGGTACAGGAGCCATGGTGTGGTCACTTAGCCTCACCATATCCCCTCCAGAGGAAAGCAGCTGCTTGTTCCCAAGAGCCACCATTGCCTCTGAGAGATGCATTGCTTTGTGGATTGGGTTTCTGGAAACAGCCAGACGGATCCTAGGGTTTCATCTGTGACTGAAGAGAGTGACTAAGCTGACCTGGGCTATTTGTTAGTACAAACAGAAAGAACCCACCTACAGTTACAAAGGGATAGCAGATTTTTGGTTGACTTGTTAGCTGGCTTCTAGGGTATTGAAAGGGGAGTCTTTAAAAAAAATGGGGATAAGAGCAGCTCTCTCAAGAGACTGCTCAAGTTTGCTTAAAAATACAAGTGCATTTACTTAAAAATAAGCTCTCCCCATGGATCTAGGTGTTGGCTGGAGTGGAGAGGAAGAGACCCTGAGAGGAAGGAAGGGATTGGCATGGGAAAATGGGCTGCTCAGAGGGAGGCAGAGGGGTGAGGGTGATGAGATCCGAGCGAGCGGAGTCGGGACGGGGCAGAACTGCACCATCGCCATCTGGGCTGCAGGATTCCGTGTTCCAGAAGAGCCACCTGCCCAACGGCTCTACGGGACCCCCCAGTGTGGACTCAGAGCCTATCTGGAGCCCCAGGTGGCCTCGTTCCCATATCCACGTGCTCCCACCCAAGCTTGTGACCACCTTCCAAGCTTCCCAACAGTGCCATCCTTCCCCCAGTAGCTCTGGAGTCCCCCTACTGCTTGCCCCTGCCTCCTCTGTCAAATGTGGTTGCCAAAGCTTTAGCCACATCCACACCTCAACTGTATCACAGAGAGTGGAAACCATCTGTCCCAAAGTCCGTCCCTGGGCCTCTCCCTGTACTCTATCAGAGCTCTTGTCTCCCTCCCTATTCAGAGCCCACATCCTCATCCCAGCCACATGGCTGGTCCTTCCTCACCTTTTCCCTCAGCTTGGAATTCCTGCCCAGTCTGAGGGGCTGACTCGGTTACTTGTATCTTTGCTCAAATATAAAGCTTTGCCCCTTTGCCTGCTATGGAGGATTCTCAGCACTTCCTGTCACCCCCTATCTCCTGCAGTTTTCCTATCTCCATAGTGCTACTACTTAGCACACCGTGGGATCCACTTATTCTGCATGTGTTACCTCCCCACCTCCCGTGGGGGCAGCTCCCTGAAGAAAGGTGTCTTTTTTGCTCACTGGTGGGCCAGACACACATCCTCCTCAGTGAGGATCTTCTGAATGAGTACAGAGACCTGCCACAGCTCTAGACGTCTGTGATCTCTGATGTCATCACAAGCGAATGATTTAGAGGTGACTGTTCAGAGCTCAGGGTGTTGGTGTTGGTTACCCTACTTAGGGGGCTCAATGATGGGGTACTGCAATGTACAGGTGGCCCTTCCCTGACAGACCACCCCCACCTCACTCCCTCCCTCAGTCTCATGAGAAGTTGTATGGGGGACAGAGGGACAGACTGTGGGGACGCTGTGTGTAGATTCCTGGCTCTGTCCTTAGGAGAGTGCTCTCTCAGGCTGTTTCCTCCCCTGTGTCCTGCAGCTGCCCAAAGGCTTCCTACTGGGCTGGGGCTCCAGGAACCTCTCCATGAATCAGTTCTCCCTCTCCCTTCCTACCCACCTGCCTCAGGTGGGTATGGTATCTGAGCACCAGTGGCCACAGTGGCATTATGGGCAGTCTTGCTTGGCCAAGTCTCAGCCGCAGCCTTGTCCCCTCTCTTACCCATCCACCCGTGGGGTTCCCCAGGCTGAGACTCTTGCCTTGCTCACCAGCCGCCCCTCTCCAAGGCCCCAAAAGCAGAGGCCAAATGCCCTCACACTGCAGGTCCCATCTGTCTAGGGACACAAGTGGAGGAAAGTGGCCGAGCAGTGAGAGGCCCTGGAGTGGGGACCTCTCCGCTGAGATCACTTCCCTGCCATGCTGGAGGGGGCGAAACTCACTGTGAGCCCCCAGCCTGCCCCAGCCTTGAGTGCTTCCTGTGCCAAGCAGCTGCTGCTCACCTGACCCAGCCAAGTCCTCAGGAGGAAGCTTAAAAACATCAGGATAGAGCAGCCAAGCCCCCATATTTTTTGCTCCCACTCTGCTCTTCTCTGGGCTGCTCTGTACTCCTGCCCTTCCCTCCATCTATCTTTCTTGCCTTCTCCTTGTTCCAGCTGCAGACTGCAGAAGAGACAGCGGGAACATGAGCCAGCAAGACCCCCTGTGGGTCCTGTCCGTGGGTACTGGGAGCCAGGGGAGCCGGGGTGGGCTCACCTTCTGTTGAGGCAGCAGTAGATGATGGGGTTGTACATGGTAGAGCTCATGGCCAACCAGAAGAGCGCTAGGTAGACCTGCTGGATGAATTTGTGGCAGTAGATGTCCTCCTGGAAGCTGCCCAAGATGAAGTAGAGGTGGTAGGGCAGCCAGCAGACAGCAAATGTCACCACCACCAGCACCATGGTCTTCACAAACTGCTCCAGGAGAGGCTTGGGTCACAGCTCAGCCCGTGAGGCCAAGCACCACACCTGCTGCCTTCATGCTTTGAGCGCCCCGCCCCCCCCAGGTCCTTTGTACAGGTCCAGTCCTCTGTCCACACTGCTGTCCTTCCTCAAAATCCTTACTCCTAGGAGCCCAGATGAGTGCTCCCTCTTCCCAGATCCTTTTCCTCTGACAGCTCTCCTCCCTGAAGAGTGAATAGACTATCATGCCTGACCCTACCTTATGGGGTTCCGGTCCCAGCCCTGGGGTCCCAGGCTGCACTCTGGCTATATCTGTATCTGCTGTAGCCCTTCCATCTATGGGCACTGAGGTTCAAAAAGGGAACTGAGACTCCCCCTAGGGGTCAAGTCCCTAACGTTTACCCTACTGCTGGGCCTCTCTACAGGCACAGCCTGTACTGCCCAACGCCCTAGGAGGGATGGAAGACAAACTCGGATAACAAACGGGAGCAGCTCCAGGAGGGACACCTTGAAGGGATCTGATGCCCAGTGACCTCCTTGAACAATCCTGTAAAATCTCCTACTATTGACTTGGTTGCATGCTATCTCCTCCTCTTGCCTAGCACGAAAGGGAAGTGGCTTTTTTAGGAGGAGAGCAGAGGAGGTCTGGATCTTAGAATGCTATAAACGATATTAGTTAGGGGCCTGGATGGTGCAGGGTGGGGTGGGGTGGTGTGTTTTCGTGTCCCACAGAACTCGGGGATAGACTTGAAGAAACCAGACTATAAACCATTCTCCAGATCGCTAAGGTCCGTCATTCCAGCCCTTGGAGATGCTCTAAGATTCCAGCCAGGTGAACTCCTGTAGGCACTTCTAAGGTGCTTCTAAAATTCAACACTCCAATTATTCAAAATTCTACTATTTTAGGATTCTTCCATTCTAAGATACTCTTAACTTCGCATTTGCCACAAAGCCAAAGACGATCCACCTGCTGGAGACGAAGGAATTCATACTCTGGGGCCCGAGCTTGGCACAGGGGCAAATTACAGGCGGGTGCCCAGCTCCCACGCCCCACCTTGCGCACCGCCTCTGCTCCGCCCCCGACTGGGCCCCTCCCCCAGTTTGTGTCCTACTGGGCTCCCCGGCTCGTGCCTGGGGTTCTGCCCCGCCCCTGGCCCCGCCCCTTATAGCCCCGCCCCCATCTCACCCGGCCCCGCCCCTGGCTTCACCTTCTTCTTGGCCTGCAGGTGGCGCAGATTGGCGCCGTGCGCCTGGTGTCTGGGTACTGCGCGCCGCCACAGCGTGAGGCCGATGATGCTGTAGGCTACGAACATCACAGCGAGAGGCAGAAGGTAGATGAGGACGATCACTACGAGGTGGTACCTGGAGAGACAGCCAGGGGCCTGGGCAGCACGCTCCTGGGGCGACTCCCACATCTGAGCTTGGAGCCAGACCCTGAAGCTTCTACCCAGCAGCCCTACCCCCAAGAGGGGTTCTTTCCCCTTTCTTGACCCCCAGCCTGGAGGCACAGAGTGAAAGCAGGGACCCTGGGCAGGGTCTGTCATTAGGACTTGTCATTCTCTGGAATAGGCTGCTCCCCACGGACGGCCACTTCCCCAGCACAGAGCACAGGAGTATCCCTACCCTGCAGTGCAGCGGTGCTTGGGTCCACGGGGCCAGGTGGGGTGCCTGCTGGGGAAAGCCTACTAACTGGGGTGTTGTCATAGTTATCTGGAAGTCGCTGGCCAAGGTCATGCACATCCTCAGGGCTGGGGCAGAGAGTGGACTAAAAAACCCCGGCATCTCCGGGTTTGTTTTCCTTGACCCTTCTGCACACTGGGCTTTGGTTCTGTGCAGGGTACAGACCAAAGGGTTTCGTGTACATGAACTCATGTGCATAAACTAGTTCCCAGTTTTGGAGAGCAAGAGTCCAAGGCTCAGAGAGACTGACTATGAGGCTGTCCAGCTGAGAGAGATAGGCTAAAACATGGGTTGGCTGCTGACTGCAAAACCTCAGCCGATTCTTTGTTTCTTCCAGCAATGGGGATTGAACTCAGAGCCTTTATACTGAGATGCATTTCCAGCCCTTTCTTGTTTTTTTTTAATTTTTGATACAGGATTTTGCTAGGTTGCTAAATTTCCCAGGTGGGATTGAACTGGATCACCTTCCTGCCTCAGCCTCCCAGGGTGCTGGAGTTATAGTCATGTGCCACCAGGCCTGGTCTTAGTCAACTCTTTATTCTCCACTAATCAAGGGGAGCAATATTTGGGGATCCAAAGCCAGACTGTGAGAGCCTCAGAAACAGGCTGCAGATGGAAAAAGGGCACAGCCAGGTCACAAGGCAGCTAGGCCCTGTTGATTTCTCCTTCCGCTCCCTCCCAGCCTATGGTGCCCACCTCAGCAGGAAGCAGACCCAGGCTCCATGCCCCGACCCTTTGTGGGCTGAGCTTACACTGAGCGCTCCTACACACACATCCGCCAAAATGCGCTTGTGCACACACAGCATGCCTACACATAGACGGGAGTGGGTGCAGCACACGAGTGTGGTGGAGAGGCCTGTGCCACCCCAAGTGGCCTGGAAGTTGGCTTGGTGACGGGGCTGCCAGCTGTGAGTCCTTGCTTTGCCACTTCCGAGTTGCAGGCACAATTCTTAATTTTTCAGTGCCTCAGGTTCCCCATCCCCAAACAGAACCACCATAATAATATATGCTAGGTAGTGTTTAGAGGATGAAAAGGGTTTGTATGTGTAAAATGTTTAACGAGGCACTTAGTATCATTTTTAGTATAGAGGGTTCCAAATGTAAGATGTCCTGGTTCATGTAGACACCAAAGCATGCACATGTGAGCACACGCACCCCCAGCGCCCACGCCTTACAGGAGCAGTGACTTGCCCCCGATGTCCTCCGGCCAGGCCACCAGGCACTTGGTAGCGCCCTCGTCCTCGGTGACAGTGGAGTAGAAGCACTGGGGGAAGGCAAGGGCCAGGGCTACCAACCAGATGCCGCCGATCACCACCTTGGTGCTGCGGGCTGAGAGCCGCGGCTGGAAAGGCTGGACAATGGCCACGTACCTGCAGGCGGAGCTCAGTGTGAGTGGTGAGGGTCCCCCATCTGGCTGCCCTCCCCCAGCCACACCCTGGTCCTTTCCACTTTGCAGCTGCTGGTGTCTGGAGTGGCAGCTGACCTGCGGAGAGCCAAGGGGCTGGTGAGCCTCCATGGTCACACCACACAGTAGGGCCCTAGAACCCAGCCCTCTGGCCCCTGGGTACGGAATGCACACTAGCTGTGGGTCCTCACTGAATACCGGTCTGGGCAGGCCTGGGTGGCAGCAGCCTGCAGCTCAGCCTGGTCTGAGTCCTGCCCTATGCAAGGCCTCCTTCCTCCTTGCCACTGTTTTTCTGTGTCTTGGACAAAGCCTGTACCAAAGCTGCCCTGATGTTCTATGTACATGTCATCCTGTTCAATACTAATGCAGTACAGAGCAGGGTCCAGGGAGCATGGCTGTACATTGTAATCAGCACAAATTATTTAAATAGACACACATTGGGCAGCACAGGCCCAGAGCTTTGGATTCGGCATTCGAGGCCCTCTGTGTGAGGCCAGTGTACTTTGTAGCCTCTGCCACTGTTTCCCTTGCCTTCCCAGGTGCACTGTGCTCAGGCAATAGCCTGGAATGGCGCTCCCCTCTGCGTGGTGCTGCTCAGAGGAGCCTGGAGCTCCTCTCCTTTCTGTGTGGATCAGAGTCCACATGACACACCCCCTCTCCCAATGAAATCAGCCATAACAGATCCATCGTGCTCTCTCATTTCTGCAGATGTGGGGATGTGAGCTGCCCATGGACAGCCGTGGGCCCAGTGGTCTTAGGCAGGGACTGTTTTGTCCATCTGCCACATCAGGAGACAGAGGCTGGGAAGGCATGGGCCAGCTTTGAACCCGCCTGGGCTTGGTGGCTCCCCTGGCTTTCAGGACCCTCCCAGCCCATGGGCCTGGGCCTGGGCAGTATCTGGGGCCTGTGTGGCTGCGGCCCCGGGTGTCTAGAGCCCTGGCTTACTTCTGAAAGAGCAAGAGACCCAAAACCTCCTATGCACAAAGGACCCACCCGAAGAACATGATTCATATAAAATATGGCCAACAAAATGCAAAATAAACTTGGGACATCATAATGTCTGTGCTTTGTTATCAGCCCACAGCATAAGACCTAGCAGATGGGAACCTGCAATAATTTTTTTTTTTTTCTTTTTCTATATTTAGGACCGGGTTTATAGAGTCTACAGGGTCTCATTACACAGATCAGACTCGTAGTAATTCTCCTGTTTTCAGCTTCCCACGTGCTGGGATTACAGGTGAGCTCCACCATGTCCTGTCTCAATTGCTATCTCTGTGGGTGTACCCTGTGGGCACGGCCAGCATGGCAGGCCAGGGATTGAACCTGGCCACTGCTCTCTGCCTAAGCAGGTGCTTTAGTCTGCTGAGCTATCAGGCTGGCTCTACCTGCAGTAATTTTGAAGTAGTGGTGAGTACAGGTGGTATGTTGCGATCTTGGTGGGGGAGGGGGACTCTGGGCCTTGCCCATGCTACACGAGTGCTCTACTGTCTAGCTACATCTTCAGCCCTTTTATTTTGAAACAGTCTCCCTAAGTTGCCCAAGCTAGCCTCAAATTTTTGACCTTCCTGCCTCAGCCTCTCTAGTGCTGGCATTGCATGTATATACCATCACAGTGGTGTGCATCCAGATCTCAATTTCTCCAGCAACTCAGGTATCTCCCAGGCACTGCTTATATCATGGTAAACTGCTTTGCTGTCTACATTTGGAAGAGTGACTTTCTTTTCTTCTTCTTCTTCTTCTTCTTCTTCTTCTTCTTCTTCTTCTTCTTCTTCTTCTTCTTCTTCTTCTTCTTCTTCTTCCTCTTCTTCCTCCTCTTCCTCCTCTTCCTCTCCTTCTCCTTCTTCCTCTTCTTTTCTTTTCTTCTTCCTCTTCTCCTCCTCCTCCACCTCCACCTCCTCCTTCTCCTTCTCCTCCTCATCCAAGAATCAAACTTAGGACCTTGGCTTACCAGGCAGGCCCTTGAGCCACTGTGCTACATCCCTGACTAAAGAACTGACTTTCTTCTCCCTAGGTGCCCTCTGGTTCCTCCCACAACCCATGGCCACAGGTTAGGGAAATTTAGACCACAAGATTGGGACTCTCATCCCCATGTTCCCTGTGTCACTGTTGCCCTTCAGGGTCAGAGGAGATGAGGATCACTTGGGGACCCAGGCTTCCTGCTATCCTGCGATGTGGATGGGAAGGACAGAGTGTCTACCCGTCAGTACTGAGGCAGGTACTGGGACTGTGGATCCACCTGATTCTTTGCTCCAGTGCTTTCTGGAAGCGGGGTCTAGAGCAGGCTTAGCTTTTTGGATTTCTGTTTCCACCTCAAACCCTATCCTGGGAGTTCTCATCCTTGGCCTGTTGGTAAAGGAGGCAAGCGCTTCAGAGGTGCATGCAGGAAGCTGGCGCTGGGGACTGGTGAGCCTCATGGTTCCTATTTATTCACTTCCTTTTCATTACCAGAAATGGCTTCTGGCCCAGATGACCTTCCTGCCTGAGTTCTTCTGGGCCATGACACAAAGCTAGGAATGTGGCCTCACATTTTATAGGGCCCCTGCGGCGTCTTGGATATTACGTGGCTGCTGACTTGCATTTCCATCTTGCCTGCTGCCTGCAGTGTCTGTCAAGGCCTGGATCTCATCCACAGCTGTTTTCCCACTTTTGCTTAAATCCCATTCGCACAGTGAGACCCATCCTGACACTCATTGGACAAGACAAGCTGGCTGGCACTGGGGGTCCCCTGTCTTCTCACTTTTTTTGCGGATTGAACTCAGTGTTTCCCTTGCGCTTACCAGGGAAACACTAATTTCACTGAGCCATCTCCCTGGTCCCTTTAAATGGTTTTCTGAGATAGGATCTCACTTCTTGATTCGAGCTGGTGTTGAACTCACTATATAGCCCAGGCTGGCCTTGAACTCCTGGTGATTCTCCTGCCTCAGCCTGCTGAGTGCTGGGACTGCAGACATGTGCCACTGTACCTGGCTCGCTGTATTTTTCATAGCACTCATGGCCTCAAATAGAACACAGAATTTATTTATTCATGTACTTATGATTTACATGCCCACCAGAGAGGTCACATCCTTGACCTGTCCCTGCTGCGCCCTGCTGTACAAAGCAGGCCCTGGACTCATTTGTTGAATGGGTGAGCAGATGAAAAAATGTAGAAATAAGTGGGTGAGTCTCCACCATTCTCGGCTGATCTGAGTCACCAGCCTCTTCTGGACTATTCATCTCTCCTTTCTGGTCCTCTGGCTCCCACCTGACCCTCTGTAACCGACTTTACCCTTTAGGTGGGAGGCCTGGGAGGCAGGCAATTTGAGGCTGCTCTTTTCCCAAGTTATTGCCCCACCTCAGTCTCCAGAACTGAGCCTGACACAGACAGATCATTTGAATACTTGTTCCATGAAAGAAAAGAAATCTTACTGATATATTCAGAAAAATAGCAGGGGCGGGATGTGCTGGGATACAGCTGAGTGGTGGAGTATTTGCCTAGAAAATGCAAGAACCTGGGTTCAATCCCCACTACTGCAGCCAGGCATGGTGGCACATACCTGGACCCCCAATACATAGGAGGCAGAGGCAGGAGGACCACTGTGAATTCCAGACTAGTCTGGGGTTGTACAGTGAGTTCAGGGCCAGCCTTAATCAATATAGTGAGACCTCTTATCAAAATAAAACAACAACAACAACGCTCTATTACTGAAAAAACAAACCTACAAGGCCTCCCCAAACCCAGGGTTTGGGGGTGTCAGGTTATCTATGATAGTGTCGAGGTACAGTGATGTGATGAGGTTACTCCTCCTGCCCAACATCCCAGAGGGCTAGATTCTGGGCCCCTGCCTCTACCCCCGACTGTGGCATCAGGTGATCCTGCTAAACCTCTAACCTCGGTTTCCCTGGGTGTAACGTTAGAAGTTAGGCTTAGATGGATAATGTACAAACTTTCCACTTTTAACTAGGGGACAAAATGTTCCCAAATGAAATCCCCAGGGATACTGTAGGGTAGGAGAGCCCTGCTGAGCAGCGGACAGCTGTGGGTGAGGACAGCAGAGGGGATGTGGGTGGAGGGGCGGCAGGCTTCACACCTCATCTCGAGGAGGGCTCTCTGAGGGTCGCAGGCTCCTCCCTGGCTCCTTTGCCACCTCCCATCCTGTTTCTGTCAGTCTGTGCTGTACCCCTAGGCACTACCACCCCTGCTCTTCCCAAGTGGCTTTTAAAAGTCCCCTCTAACCCTTCCATACCCCTGCTCTGGGCCCCCTCCTCAGAAGGTCACACTCTGCCACCCCAAAAAGCAGCATCCGGCAGATGCCTGGCCCTGTGACACCTAGGTGCAAACTATACACAATGCCGGATTTTTCCTATACTATGTTTGGAGCAGAAAAACAGCATGCACAATTTCCTTGTAATGACAGAAGAACACCAGGCAAAGGTCAGTTTCAGCAAAGAGCATGCCAGAAATCCCCACGACACCAGCCACTTGTCCCCAGCAGCCACCTAGTGCCAAGGCCTTCCTGGCTCTAAGCTTGACCCTGCCTGCTTTGGCCCTGCTGTCCCTGACTTCAAGATTCATGGGTCTGAATCAATGCCAGCCAGGTATGGGAGGCAGTGCCTACGTTGTCCCCTAGCTTGCTGTGTGACCACTGGTCAGGCCCCATTCCCTCTGTCCCCAGGAAAGCGCTCACCCCCTGCTTCCCTGCTGTCCCCTCTTGCCTGTCAATCGCAATAGCCATCATGGAGTAGATGCTGACGAACATGGCCGTGATGGGAAAGAGGTTCTGGAAGTAGCAGAAGGCACGGCCGAAGTACCAAATGTTGTGGCTGGCGTAGACAAAGTTGAAGGCGGCATTGAAGGCGGCCATGCACAGGTCGGCCAGGGCAAGGTTGACGATGAAGTAGTTGGTGACCGTGCGCATCCTCTGGTGGGCCAGGATGATCCAGGTGACTGTGGCATTGCCCATCACGGCCACCAGCACAAGGCCCAGGTAGGCGGTAGCCCACAGCGCCAGCTGCCAGCTGGGCATGGAGAAGGCTGTGATGCCCGTGGTGTTACTGTCAAGACCGGACGAGGTATTGGTGTCAGTCACAATGACACAGACTCCCATGGCTGCTCCTGGGCCCAGGACTCCTCCCGGCTTTGCTATGGAGGAGAAATCCTCTGAGTATGCGGAGCAAGGGAGTGGAGAGAGGAACAGATCAAAGCGAGGCCTGTCCAGTGGGGCCACACCTACGTCTCAAGCAAAGATGAGCTGGGCTGAGCAGAGAGCCTGGTCCAAAGCCATTGTCCTGTCAGATTCTTGCATCCCGGCCAGAACTCTGGAAAGTCACTTGGAAATCTAGTATCCAAATCACAGTGTTAGAGCAGGAGACCTCCTCATAAATCAGCCCAACCTCTTCACTGAAGAGAGGCAACACGGAGAGACTGAGAGGAAATGTGGTCAGCTGAGATCCCTCAGGATGTAAGGCCAGAAGTCACAATTCAAACCCACATCTTCCTCATGCTACTCAGGAAACATTTCACACAAGAGGCATGTGCAGAGGACTCTGAATGCCACAGGCCAACTGGGACCGGGATGTTTCCAGGCTTTGGGGTGCAGAGCTGCCTGCCCTGCGCTGCTGCCTCCGAGCAGCTCTTCGGTGGCGCAGGCAGGCGGAGGGAGAACTTGGTGGAGGGGCTGTGGGCTCCCGGTGGAGCTGCTCTCCCGCCCTCCTCCAACTCCCTGCTAGGTTTTGTCTTGGGAGATTTAGGGCTGGCTGCGCGGCAAGGAGATGCTGCAGGGAAGTTGGCACGGGGTGCAAATGTGGGGGTGGCACAAGGAGGGCGCCTCCTCGACAGTGTTTACATTCAGGAGCAGCATCAGAGGCGATCGGGTTTGCACTTGGGAGCCCAAACCTGGTCACACGGGGCAAGTTTCTCAATCTTTCTCAAGAGAATGAGTTAGTGGGACATTCGGGACATTCAGGGAGCCTTAGGGGGCTTTCAGCGGTAGGGGTGCGGTCAGATGACAGGGACCTTTCCCACACCAACAGCACAGAGGGCAGCTGGGGTGGAGTAGCGGATCTAAGGGGAGCTAGGGAACTAGCTACCCTATCAGAAAGGAATAGGAGGGAGACAGTGTACTTCTCACAGTGTATTTGTGAGTTTTATATGAAATAATATGTGTGAAAGTATATTTAGTTTAGGAAATGG
Source organism: Ctenomys sociabilis (assembly GCA_004027165.1). Lineage (NCBI taxonomy): Eukaryota > Metazoa > Chordata > Mammalia > Rodentia > Ctenomyidae > Ctenomys > Ctenomys sociabilis. Next base: position 37,321 of record PVKA01009535.1, on the reverse strand, counting down.
CACATAAAGTGCATGACATAAATTATAGCCCAAGGGAGCACTATAAACAGCTCAGGGTTCTATCAGAGGAAGAAGGCAGAACCCAAAGCACTTTGAACCAGTTCCTGGGTGACCTTGACGCTGCTGATCCAGGAACCCCACTTTGAGAACTGCTGTCTTACGACAAAGCCAGGGCTCAGCATGGCTTCTGGGACCCCCACATGGCTGCAGATTAAGACCTGAGGGGTGCTGGGGGTAGGCCCAGAGATGCTTGCTGTCTGTTCTCGTGTGCATGAGTCCTAGGCATCAAGGGAAGTGGTAACAATATTTCCAAGTAACCTCATGTGTGTGTGACTGACCTAGAGTGTGAGCTCACACACTCTCGTGTACCGGCACACACCTGTGAAGCGGGCCCAGAAGGGCAGGGCGTGTCCCTTACTGAAGCACAGCAGGCCTGCTTGTCAGCCACCCCACCAGTGTGGCCCTTGGGCTGCCAAGGCTCTGCCTGGCACAACCTGGATTTCTCCTGTCCCCCAACCCTGGCTCCCTATCACCTCTTTCCTGTCCTCCCTTTGTTATTTTCCATCCTACAGCATCCTTCCTGCCTCTCTGGAAGAGCTGGGAAGGACCTTTGGAGGTCTCTAGTGTTGAAAAGATTACTCCACCCTTGGAATGCAAAATAAAATCACCAAGCCATACATCACGAAGCCTAAACAAGCGCTGAAGAGCTTCTGTGTAGCCGCTCCTGGTTGGGAGCTCCTAGGTCAGTTCTGCAACAACCAGTGCAGAAGTCATACCCTTTGTCAGGCTGCATCTGGTGATCCAGCCCTCATCCTGGAAACCTGCTGCTGGTCCACTTGACTGGCTTTGAAGGGCAAAGACTGCCTATGGCCTTCTAGGATTGTGGAGCCTATGGTGCAGGAACGCTACAGGTTCCTGTCCCTCCTGAGGGGCTGTGTGCTTGGGGGTCTCTGGGACGCCAGCCCTCACAGAGATGGCAGCACAGAACTGGCTCCAGCCGTGAGGCCAGAATCTGTCCTCACTAAAGCAGGCCATTAAGGTATGTTTGGATCTTAGTCTCCTTGATGTTTTATCGGTAGCAGTAGCAGTAGCATTCTATCAGTTCTGGGGCTTGCTTTGTCTCCCACTCACTTGGCCCTGGGGCATAGAGAGAAAAATGTTGGAAATAATAACATAAGCGCAAGACAGAATCCTCTCTTCGCTGTTCTGGCCTCCTGCTCTCAGGAAGCTGGAATGTATTGAGCCTTGGTGCAAACAGCAGGGGCTGGGATGACAGAGAGCATGTCACCGGTCCCAGAAGCCCAAAATAGCAGTTCCACCCAATGGCCTGCCACTGCCACTGTGTATGTGATGGGGATTACATTTTGAGCTACTAAATCTGAGTTTTTATTTCCCATTTAAATCATATGCGCCTGTAGCTTTCCAACTATGTGCTACGAGGCTTGAGCCTCGGAAGGGCTTGGGGTGGGGGGGATGTCCAGCCCAAAGGGGTCAGCTTGATGGGCTTTGGTGAGCTGGCATCTAAATCTACAGCTAGACAATGGTCTTGAATGAATTTTTGTTAAGAGGGGGGAAAAATCCAGATTTGTTTATTGACATGTCAAGACTGAAGGGCTCATTTCTGGCAGTAACTAGAGGGGCAAGGGCTGCCCATGGCCTGCTAGGATTGTGGAGTCTATGATGCAGGATGAGCACCACAAGAAGCAGACTCTGATTCAGAAGCTGTGTGCAGGATTAGGGAGGGAGATGCCATGAAGACCAACACTGGAGACAGGGAAGGAAGCGAGGCAGAGGAGGAGGACCCTGAGCTTGCCACGGGCCCTGGCACCAGCCCCTGGTCACTGGGAGCTAATGGCCTGTTGGGGTTGCCCCCTGTTGGATGAAAGTGACTAAGCCTTTCTACCTTCCTGTGGGCCACTGATGGGGGCCACGCCAGGAAGGGTGTGACCCCTAACAAGGCAGCTCTTTGTGCCTGGGGTAGGCCTGCATGGGGAGAGCGTGAGCACTGTCAGTGGCAGAGAAGCTGGACGGAGGATGTGGGAAGAACAGGACCGGTTCTGCCTGGGTAGAAAGGGCCACTTCATTTCTGTGTGGGGAGCAGCTCGAGTCCTCCTCATGATTCGTGTTACCCTTACCTCCAGGCTAGAGGCTTGCAGAATAGAGTTAGGAGAATGGCTTCCACTGTTTCTATCTTGATAGAATGCCTGAGGTGTGGGGTGTAAAGTGGAAAAAAGAGAGTGCCGAGCACAGGTCCACAGAGAACACTGCCTAGCGTGCTTGAGCTTCCTGGGTTGGATCTCTAGGACTACCAAAATGGTGGTGGTAGTGGTCCATAAAAAAAGGAAAGGGGTTTCTGTAGCTTACTTTAAAAAAAAAAATCTTTTAAAAATGTACTTAGTACAGAGTTTTACTATACAGCTCAGATTCATAGTGATTCTCCTGTCTCAGCCTCCCCACACTGGGATTACAGGCATGTACCACCACCCCTGGTTTCAGGGCTGCCTGACATGCGGTACCAGGGATGGAATCTGAGTCCTTGCACTTGCCAGGAAGGTGCTTAGACTGTTGAGCTATCTCACCAGCCTTAGCTCACTGTTTCAAAAGATCAACGTCCCAATTGACAGCACTAGCAAGCACCCCACCCCCCACCCCATGGTCAACTTACAGGAAATGGCGTCCTGGAGGGTGTGTATGAGAGAGGACGTCAGAACTAATTGGTCTGTGAGAACCATGGCGACCTTGATGCTCCCCACCAAAGGTGCCACACGATCAAACTGGTACCACGCTCCCAACACAGGAGCCGCTGGGGGACAGAGTGGAACCACGTCCAAGCCATAGCAGAAAGGAATCATCTTTTATGGAGTTTAGAGGAGAAAACTGAGGGAGCAGATTCAAGGTAGAAGGGAAGGGGGCAGAAGGAAAGGGGGCTCTGGGAAGCACTGTGGGTGGGCCCCTGCTCGGTGTGTCTTCCCTGGAGACCACTCTGGCATGCCTGCATTATGCAGGCGTGGGACATTGGGACTGGACAGCATTGTGGCCATCTGGGGCGGTGCCAGGCAGATGAATTTCACCTGGGCCAGGTGATGGGTAGGCAAGGAGGACAGTGGCCTGAGATTTTATTCAGCTCTTTGGATCTGATTTTAAGAGTCATCCTTGGCACCAACCCATGCCAGCCCAGCCCTGGGGCATGCTGAGCCAGAGATGGAATCCTGGAGTGGTGACACACACCTGTAATCCCAGCACTGGGGAGGCTGAAAACAGAATCACTGAGAGTCCGAGCTGCACAGTGAGACCCTGTACCAAATACATAAAAAGTATGTGTTTTTTTCTTTTTCTTTTCCTTTTTTTTTTGGTGGAACCCAGGATTGAACTCAGGCCCTTGCACTTGCCAGGCAAGCAGTTATTCTACTGAACTATTTCCCCAGCCCCAAAATTATGTGTTTTGAGATTTAAAAAAAGTGTCTTCTCTTTCATGAAATTACTGTGATGGCAGATAATAGAGGCTGCCTTGGCTTTGCTTTCTCTCTCAAATCGTTCAGTGGGATAAAAGTTGGAGGCCCTCCTAGTTCCTTCCATTAGATCCTTTCTTTCTTTCTTTCTTTCTTTCTTTCTTTCTTTCTTTCTTTCTTTCTTTCTTTCTTTCTTTCTTTCTTTCTTTCTTTTCAGTACTGGGGATTAACTCAGGACCCTGTGCTTGCCAGGTAAGCACCTATTCTATTGAGTAGAACTTTTGGGTTCATAAAATTCCAAGATCTAAAGCCCTGATCTGGTATTCATTAATATTTACTTATTTAGTACTAAATACAGCTTGGACTTGTAATGATCCTCTTGTTTCAACCTCCCCAGTGTTGGGATCACAGGTGTGTGTCACCAGGGCATGCAGTACCAGGGATCAAACCTGGGTCCTTGTGCTTGCCAGGCAGGTGCTGAGCCAAGCTGTCTCCCCAGCCCATGGTCTTCACTTAGGGTACAGTTGTGAGCACCCTTGGAGAGGCAGGGCCTGCTGGGGTTCCAGTGAGATGGGGCTCCATCTCTACTCATGCTCCTCCATTGGTCTGTTGTCTTCCTCCCTTTTGATCAAGGTCACCTCTCTGTGGTCACTTCCCTGTCCTACAAGAGAAAGGTTTCTCAGGGCACAGACTGTTTCATGTCTATGGGGGTAACCCACAAAGGGTGATGCCTGTGTGTTGATTGAATTATGTTCAAAATATAAATCAGAGGTGAAGGGTGAGGAATTGTAGATATATAATATATATTACTTATCTATATCTAGCTAACAGACTTGGAGGTAGTTATGAGTCTTAAACCACCAGCAATAGCACTGATGGTGGAATCTTAGGTAACTCTGGGCAGGGCACTCTGCACAACGCTTGGCGCACAGGCACATAATAGGTACTCAACAAACATCAGATAAATAAATGAAAAACAAATGATGAGTAAAGTTTAAAATATGGCCGTGTCAGGGGGTGAAGAGAATGTTGTTCTTATCCTCACAGGACCTATGTGAGCCCGACAGGGGGTGGAGGGGGATGTCACAGTCCCCCTAGCACTCTTGGGGTCATGCTCATCAGTAGCCCCCTTGCTGCACCCTAGAAGCTCCCTCAGAAGGCACAGGCTTTGGACTCCTTGGCATGGGCATCAGCGGCTCAGGTCTTGGGCTCTAGCTGGGAGATGGAGAGCCAGCCTCTGCCAAGAGCGCAGGCTATTGTTGACATCTTCTTTAAACACCGGGAGTGTGCCGAGCAGCGCCTTGCCTTGAAAGCCTGAGGTTTATCGAGCTGGGGAAGAGAGGCTGAGTGTTTACATCTGCAGTGGTCCAGTGTACACAGAGCTCAGAGGCTCTTAACATGAAGCATGCCTTTCTCAGCAGCAGGCTCCTGCAGATCTGCCCATCTATGGCTTGTGGGGGAGGAAGTGGGTGAAGTGCCATGACATCACCTCCTTGGTTGGGTAACAGGGGTCTTTCCGGAGCCAGTCTGAATATCACAGCCAGAGGGACTGTGACATCACAATCAGGGTGTCAGCTAATGTGGCACCAAGTACTGTGACCTGGCTGAGGTGAGAAAAAGGGGCTTCCAAATGGCCACCTCTCTCCCAGGCAGCCCCAGCCCTGGGCCTTGTGGCAGGCCACTCCTTGACCAGTTGTTGCAATGATCAGTGCAGAGCTAAGAGAAAGGGTCGTGTCTCCACAAAGCCCCAACCAAGCTGGGAAACCAAGTCCCAGTACCACAGAGAGTGCTTTTCCTGCCCCCCACCCAGTGAGTGACACCACTAGGAGGGCAGAGGAGCCCTCTGAGGTGATGGGAGGAAGGTGGGGACTGACATAGAGTGGGCCCTGGAGTTGACAGAGGAGGGAGCTGGGAAAAGCCCTGACCCCAGGACAGAATCGCCTGGTGAAACAGGGCCCTGCAGGAAAGGAAGGGGAGCTGCAATGAACATGGATCTCTGTTCTTCAGGATGTGACAAAGGCCCTGCGCCCTCTGAAAGTCGACTTCATTCTGATTCAGTGCCCACCTTGTTAAGCTGGCAGGGAAACCCAACCTCACTACCACGGGGCTCCCACTGCCCCCTCCCGGTGCTTCCTACAGCATCAAGGCCCCGTGGAGGGGCTTTTATGATCTCTGAGGAGATCCCTTGTCTTTCTGTTTCTGTGAGTTCTAGAGGTCTAGGGACAGTTGTTCCTGAAAGACACACGGGGTTCAGGAGCTTGGGGGTTCATCTGGGGTGTGGATCCTGGAAGTCCACATTTCCAGGGCTCTGGTCCCTCATGACTCATGGCCATCCTTCCAGGGCCCTGCAGAAACAGAGAGGGACTGAGTGTTTTCTTCTCCTCCCCCACATCCCCGCTCCTCCTCGTTCTCTCAGGAAGTCCTGTTTGTACAGAAACCTCAGCCTTCCTCCCAGTCCAATGTCCTTCCTTTCATGGTATTCTGATAAGAACCAGAATGCAGAAGGGGGAAAAAATCAGCTTTTTTCATGGGGCATGGAAACCTTTAATCTTCAGACCTTCTTAGGAAGCTTGAGAGAGAGAGAAAGAGAGAGAGAGAGAAAGAGAGAGAGAGAGAGAGAGATTTGCATTCCATCATTTGAATGTGTAACAGAAAGGCTGCAAAAACGAAATTTAAGTTTCCATATTAAAGTGATCAGAATATCCATCTTCTGCCCCAGAGAGGAGGCTAGAGAGAAAGCATGTGTGGGCGGGAGGGCTGTGAAGAGTTTTTCTGCAACATTTTATCTGAAGTTACGCCACTGGC
>PVKA01009535.1:0-30967 GCA_004027165.1 Ctenomys sociabilis | reverse complement strand
GGGCCTGGGAGACCTAGAAGAAATCTCAACCAATGAAAAACAGGGATGAATCTGGTTCTTGTTTAAGTAAGTTTTCACTTGGCCAAAAAAAAAAAACCCAATAATAATAGGGGGCCAGGGACATGGCTCAGTAGAATAAGCGCTTGCCTGGCAAGTGCAAGGTCCTGAGTTCAATCCCCAGTTCTGCCAAAATAATAACAATAGTAAATAATAATAAAAATGAAAAATGATAAAAACTCCACCTGGACCCATGGGCGCTTGTGGCTTTTGCATCTAGTTCAAATCACCATTGTCAGTGGATTTTCAAAAGGCTCCTCAACTCTCTATTATTTCCTTTTTTGCATTCCCTCCTACATAGCAGCCATAGGGATCTTTTTTTAAGGCAAAATGGGACCCAGCACTTCTGCTTAAATCCTTTCAATGAATCCTCCTTGCTCTCAGGGTTAAGAGGAGAATGTCCCCAGTCCTTTATCAATTGTGACTGCCCGTTGTCCCTCAGGACACCACTTTGCTCTTCTTAGAACGTCTCTGTGCATGGCTGTCCCCTGGCTGACCAGCTAGAAGTTGCATTGCCAAGAGAGCTGGTGGGTGATGGATAACCAGGTTGGACCATCTTCCTGGTAGCATGTGGAGGTGAACAAGAAACCAAGCACTATGGCAGAGCAAGATGTGGAAAGTGAGCTTCTGGATGGTGAGGAAGACGAGGCACCCCAGGCTCCTGCTGAGAGCACGCCCGCACAAGAAAGTTGCGAAGGGCTCCCATGCTCTGGCTTTCGGGACTTCATGCTGAAGCTGGAACTCCTGAGGGTCATCATGGACTGTGGCTTTGAGCACCCCTCAGAGGTTCAGCATGAGTGCATCCTCAGGCCATCCTGGGCCTGGATGTCCTGTGCCAGGCCAAGTCTGAAATAGGCAGGACAGTGGTCTTCATGCTGGCCATCCTATAGCAAATTGGGCCTGTCAATGGCCAGGTGGCAGTTCTGGTTATGTGTCACACAAGGGAGCTGGCCTTCCAGATCAGCAAGGAATACGAGCACTTCTCTTTCTTTCTTTTTTTACTAGAACTGGGGATTGAACTCAGGCCCTTATGCTTGCCCGGGAAGCGCTTATTCTACTGAGCTATCTCCCCAGCAAAAGTTTTTTTTTTTTTTCGTGATGGTACCAGGGATCAAACTCAGGACCTTGGACTTGCCAGACAAGCACTTATTCCACTGAGCTATCTCCCCAGCCCAATGAGCGCTTCTCCAAGTACATGCCCAGCGTCAAGATGTCCGTGTTCTTTGGAGGCCTCTCCATCAAGAAGGATGAAGAAGTACTGAACAGAAACTGTCCTCACGTTGTGGTGGGAACCCTAGGCCGGATCCTGGCACTTGTGAGAAATAGGACCCTCAACCTGAAGAACGTGTAGCACTTTGTGCTTGATGAATGTGACAAGATGCTGGAGCAGCTAGACATGAGGCAGGATGTGCAGGAGATCTTCCACCTGACAGCCATGAGAAGCAGTGCATGATGCTCATCACCACTCTGAGCAAGGAGATCTGGTCAGTCTGCAGGAAGTTCATGCAGGATCCCACAGAGATGTCTGTAGACGATGAGACCAAGCTCATGCTGCATGGCCTGCAGCAGTATGATGTGAAGCTCAAGGACAGTGAGAAGAACCGCAAGCTCTTCGACCTCCTGGATGTGTTAGAATTTAACCAGGTAGTGATCTCCATGAAGTCAGTGCAGTGTCGCATGGCCCTGGCCCAGCTCCTGGTGGAGCAGAACTTCCCAACCACCACCATTCACCGTGGCATGGCACAGGAGGAGCACTTACCACGATACCAACAGTTCAAGGACTTCCGGTGGTGGATCCTGGTGGCCACTAATGTTTGGATGAAGGATGGACATTGAACGTGTCAACATCATCTTCAACTACGACATGCCCAAAGACTCTTGCCTGCACCGGGTTGCCTGCACAAGTTGCTTTGGCATCAAAAGCCTGGCCATCACTGTTGTGTCCAATGAGAATGATGCCAAAATTCCTAATGATGTTCAAGACTAGTTTGAAGTTAATGAGGCTGAGCTTCCAGAAGAGATTGGAGTCTCCACATACATTGAGCAGGGTCAGTACCATGTTCCTGGAAGGCCATCACATCCTGCCTGTTTCTCCGGCCACAAACAAGTCTCTTTACTATTGAAAAGCTGTAGACTTGTGTAACAATACATTTTTATTATGAAAAAAATAAAAATTGCATTTCTGAGATTCTCTTTCAAGCTAGGTAAGATCACATGAAAGCTCTGCCCAATACGATGAGGGCGGATGCACACACTCAAGGGCTCATCTGAAAGAGCAAAACACTGTCCATCACTTTCCCCACTTTCTCCACAGCTGGTCAATGGCAGCAACAGAAGCTGCCATCTTGAATCCACAGGGGAAATCTTGAGGATTTCCTTGGCCATCTTGAAGATGAACAAACCTGGGTAGAACATGCAAAGGGACTATTATATGAAGAAAAGAAACACAACGAAACAATATCTCTCTGATTTGAGATACTATTTAGGGTCCCTTTATTGTAACATCTAAATGTAAATAATTACCAGCCTTCAAGAACTTCCAAGATGCTTACCAACATTAAATATGAATTCCACATTCTATAAGGATTCCCAAGCTTTCTTCTGCCTAACATCCTGACCCCCATGATATCTATTCAAAGAATACTTCCCTAACCAGGCCAAGAAATCTACAAAGTCAGAATTTTTTTAAATGTATTTAGTACAGGGTCTACAGAGTCTCGCACAGACTGGACCTGTAGTGATCTGCCTATGTTCAGCCTCCCAAGAGCTCGGATTACAAGCACATACCACTACCTCCAATCTCAATCATGTTCTCAGTGTGCCCCGGGGGCAAGCCAGCATGGAAACCGGGAGTGGAACCCTTAGCCCCTGAGTCTGCCTAAGCAGGCGCTTTAATCTGTAGAGCTATCTGGTTGGCCCTATAAAGTCAGAATTCTGCTCTGTGACTTGTGGTTATTTCCTGGTAGCCATGCCTCTTATTTCACTGTGATTAGCATTTAGTCTGTACTCAATGACATTTGCTCATGATATAAACGAATTTTGGGGCAAACAAATTAACACACCGAAACAACACGAGTGCGATATTTGTAGAACTTTTTCTGCAATAACCATGATTTAAAAACAGAAGCTTAAGCTGGGTGTGGTGGCACAGGTCTGTAATCCCAGCACTCGGGAGGCTGAGGCAGGAGGATTGTTGTGAGTTCAAGATCAGCCTGAGCTACAAAGTGAGCTTAAGGCCAGCCTGAACTTCATAGTGAGACCCTGTCTCAAAAAGACAAAAAAATAAAAACCAAAATAAAAACAGAGGCTTAGCCTCACATAACAGCAAGTCTGGAAGTAGGTGATGGAACATGGAACAGCTCAACATTATCAAAAGGTCTTTGCGAACTTGGATATTTCTTGGTCTTCCACTCATGGTTGCAAGATAGCTTGTACGACAGCATTCTCTTTTCCAGGAAGGAAAAGATTCTATTTCTGTTCCCTCCTCTGTTAGGGAGGAAACCTTCCTCAAGGTCCTCCCAGCGCATACATGCTCCTCGCATCTCATTGGCCAGATCTAGGTCACATGACTGCACCTAGGTTTAAGGGAAGCTGGGAAAGAGAACTTCATCCTTGTTCAGGATCCAGCTGAGTTCTGTCAGTGAGGCTGGTGGGAGGAAACCACTTCTAAAGAGACTTTGCCCTTCCTTGCCCGATTCCATCTGGCAAATCCCAGAGACAATGAGGTATATGACATGGTCCTGACTCAAGCTTGATGTATGCTGGAGAACATCATTTTCTGTCTCCTGAAATCTTCTCCCTGACTGTGCCCATGAACTTGACCAATGACTACCATCTCTGGTCACAGCAGCAGCCACTATTTACTGAATGTCCACCATGTGCCTGGTGACTGAAAAGTTATATGACCTCTCTGTGTTTCCTTTTCTTTATCTGTAAAATAGAACTGTTTGTTCTACCACACAGAGTTGCTGTGAGAATTAAACTAGTTAATGATGCAAAGTGCTTAGGACAGTGTGCTGCACATAGGCCTAAATGCATATGTGCCGTTGCTTCGGGAACACAAGTTCAGAAAAGCTAAACACATCATCACGCAGTTGGAGGAAGCAACAACCAAAGCCTAGGCTGCGACTTGCAGGCCCCGCGTCCTCCTCTGTGAGTGTGGGTTCTCTGGACTACCCCAAGGGTGGGACATTGTGCCACACATATCAGTTTAGTAATTCAGGATCCCCTTTGGCCCAGCAGAGTTCCACCTTCTCCTGGAAGCCTTCTCCCAGGCTACTTGCTGTCCGCTCCTCATTGCTGCTCCTGTGACAGGACGTCAGAGGTGCCTGTGGTTGTGGTAGGTAACAGACTCCCAAACCCAAGACACTGTGGCAGAGGCCAGAGTACACAGTGACGACACTAGAGGGCAGCATCGCAGCTTGAATCCCTGTGCTACTGGGTTCCAGGGGTCTCAGATGTCAATGGCCGTGGTGGCAGCCGAGACTACAGCTCTCAGAGCCAAGCTGCTTTGTGCTGAGCAGACAGACATAATCTCCAGTCTCTGCTTTCTGCATTCCCTGCTGTGCTCAGAACCTCTGAAAATGGGCCACAGCGGTCTACTGTCCCAGCCTGACTCTTGGGCATGGCCACCATGTCCTCCCTTCCTGCCTCTGCATGCCATCACCCACTTCAGTCCCATCCACATCCGACGTCACGAGGGGGAACACTTTCGAGAGCACGGGCCCAAACTGACTGCAAACTGCTTGCAGCATTGTTGCGAAGCGTCCACGCTCTGCTGTGAGGCAGTGCTCTGCCTCTGGGCTGTGCTGGGCAGCTGGGCTCACGTGCTGACCGGGGCACCCACGCCATAGTGGGCCACCACCCGCTCACCTCCTAGCCCCTCAGCCCGTCCCTTCCAACCGCTGTCCTGCAGCTCAACTCCTGCTCCGTTTCCCAGGAGCCACAGTGGTTTCTGAACTTTGCTGCGGAATCATCTGGGGACTTGGGCAGCTGCAGATGCCCAGGCAGCGCCTCAGGCTCCTTCAGTCTGGGAATCAGGACTTTTTAGTATCCCTGAGTGGTTTCAGTTTGCAGCTAAATTTAGGCACCGTTCTGCCCCTCATCTGAGACCCTCTGAGGTGCCCTTTCTCCTAGGTAACTCTCTGAATCTGGCCGGACTTTAACATTCCCTGAGTCCACAGAGCCAGCCAACACCCCTCACCTGCCACACTGTATGGCTTTTACCTCCTCTTCCTCCCTCCTTACTATCTGTGTGTGAGAACAGGAAAAAAGCTAATTTTTTTTTTTTTTTTTTTTTTTTTTGCGGAACTGGGGATTGAACTCAGGCCCTTGCGCTTGATAGGGAAGCGCTTATTCCACTGAACCATGTCCCCGGCCCCCCAAGCTAATCTTATGATCCTGGAGGGAAATTTTCTTATTCCTAACAATGTTGATATTTGTGTTTCAGGTTTTATCTCTGCAGTTCATCAGTTCACCGGGTTTAATGAATCAATGATAGTCTTTTTCTTCCCAGATGGGTCTAGAAACAAAGGCACCTGTTCTTATTGCTCTCAAAGCCATTTTGTTCTGTTTCCTACTTAAAATTCCCAAGCCATGGCTCACACCAGTGCAGGAACCTTGAGTCTATAGAAAATATCCTGACTGTGTAGGGTTTACGGAAAAACAAAACCAAAACAAATTTTAACCAGGTAGTAAGAGCAGCAAGAAGAGGAGATGCTTGAGTTAATCTGCAGGTGACGGTGACGTGGGAGCTGGGGAGACAGGGTGTGCTCCTATGCCAGCTGAGGATGGCCCAGATCCCAGAGCCTGGTGCCCCTGGCGGTAAACCCTGATATGGACGAGAAATGAACTGCAAGAAACCTGTTACTAACCAGGAGCTGAGGGAAAATTTAAATACTCCGGCTTATCTGACCAACCATACATATTTTTTCTTTTAATTTTTAAGTCATTTATTTATTTATTTATTTACTTGGTCTCACTGCACAGCTCAGACTTGTAGTGGTCCTCCTGGCTCAACCTTCCCAGCTCTGGGATTACAGGTGCGCACCCACCAGCACGCCAGGTTTTGGGGGTCAGCTTGGTTTGGGGCTGGCACAGCATGCCGGTACAAGGCATTAAACCTAGGTCCTTGTTCTTGCCAGGCAGGCACTTAGAACACTGAGCTATCTCCCCAGGTATATATATATATATATATATATATATATATATATATATATATATACATACATACATATTTTAACCTCCATATCAAAATGAGTCAAAGTTCACGGGTATATTCTCTTCACTCTAAAAATATTTGGGCTGGGGAGATGGCTTAGTAGGGCTGGGGAGATGGCTTAGTGGAATAAGCGCTTCCCTGGCAAGCGCAAGGACCTGAGTTCTATCCCTGGTTCCACCAAAAAAAAAGTGAACAAATAAAAATATTTAAGTTTAGGGCCAGCCTGATAGCTCAGTAGACTACAGCATCTGCTTTGGCAGGGCACAGCAGCCGGGGATCTATCCCCAGCATGCTACGCTGGCCTGCCCCTGGCGTGTGCTGAGGTGGCGATTGAGACTGGGCATGGTAGTGCTTGCCTGTAATCCCAGCACTGGGGAGGCTGTAAACAGGAGAATCACTAGGAGTATGATCTACATAGTAAGACCCCTTAGACCCTGAAGACTCTGCCCTAAATAAAGAAAAAAAATGTTAAAAAATTTTAAGTTTGGCTTGGCACAGTGGCTCATACTTGGGAGGCTGAAACAGGATGACCACAAGTTGGAAGCCAGGGAGCCTCAAAATTTTTAAAGCGGTGGGGTAGCTTTTAAATGGAGTGCACAGTGATGGAGTGCCAAAGATCAAAACCGGACTCATGTCTTTTCATCATACACTAAGATTTCAATTCTTTTAACTTTTTTTTTTCTTTCTGGAATTATGTCTAGGAATATACTACTGTGTCTTGATTTGTAAGCTTCAATTGTTATCTTCTTACACTTTTAGACAAGGAGTACATTTGTTTGATCTTTTTTACTAATTTCTACAACTGAATTAAATCATACATCTTTACTTTTTTTTTTGGCAGAACCAGAGATTGAACTTAGGCCCTTGCACTTGCCAGGCAAACGCTTATTCTGCTGAGCCATCTTCCCAGCCCCATTTTTAGTTTTCTATTATAAATAAAAAATTAAGGGCTGGGGAGACGGCTCAGTAGAATAAGCACTTCCCTGGCAAGGGCAAGGGCCTGAGTTCAATCCCAGGTTCCAAGTTTGTATAGCTAGAAAATATTTTACTTTTAGTTTTCAAAGATACGTTTTCTAAGTATAAAATTCAAAGAGGATAGATCTTTTTTTTTCTTTCAGATACTTGGTCCTTTTTTTTCTTTTCTAACGTGGAATAAGATGCTATTTAATTTTATTCTTCCACAGCTAATATTTTTTATGTATATGTTTTAATAATTTTTTTCTTTATAATAAGTTTTGGACAATTTCATTTTTGTGTATCTTGGTATGATTTTATTTAAATTTCTTGTGGAAAAGGTTCATTTTTCTTGGAAATGTGGTATTATAAGTTGAACTAAATTCTGGAATTTTAAATCTTTGAGTATTTATTACCTACTCCTTTCAACTTTGAGAATTCTAATTATATGAATATAAAAAAAAAGGAGCAGTTAATGCTTACAATTTTTGTTTTTACTCTGATTTGTTTCCTCTTTGAATTTCTTATAACTTACTAGTTATTTTTTTTTTGTCTTTTTTTTTTTGGAGACAGGGTCTCACTGTGCAGTTCAAGCTGGCCTCAAACTCACTTTGTAGCTAAGGCTGGTCTTAAACTCACAACAATCCTCCTGTCTCAGCTTCCCAAGTGCTGGGATTACAGGCATGCACCACCATGCCTGGCTAGTTATTATTATTTTTTTTTAAAACAAAACTTACACATTTATATCAGGTCATCTGAAAGACTAATTTACACATAGCCTCATGTAATACAGCAACCACTGTTGGATTCCTATTACTTTGTTTAGTGAAATCTTGTATCATGTATAATGCTGTTTTCTTCTATCATTGTTTTGTATTCTTTAAAAATAATAATAAAAAGGGAATATTCTCCACTGCTGGTGAGAATGTAGACTGGTACAACCATTGTGGAGGTCAGTGTGGAGACTTCTCAAAAGAATAGGACTAGAAATCCTATTCAAGCTGGCTATCCCCCTACTGGGAATTTTCCCAGAGGAACTGAAAACATTGTATCATAGTGATATATGTGTACCTATGTTTATAGCAGTGCAGTGTGTGATAGCAAAATCTTGGAAACAACCAAGATGTCCATCACATGAGGAATGGTTGAAAAAGACGTGGTATTTCTATATAATGGAGTATTACTCAGCTATTAAGAATGATAAGCTTGAAGCATTTATATTGAAGTAGATGTCACTCAAACATATACTCATAAGTGAAATAAACCAGATACACCTGTGTAAATATCATATAGTCTCCCTAGTATAAGAAGCAAAAAGAAGAAATACAAATGGATTTGTACAGCAACAACTAAAAACAATTGAGTCAGATAAGGCAAAGTGAATGGCATATGCTGCAGGATACTAATCAGCTTTTCTTCTGGATGGTTAACAACCTAAGTTCACAGATCAGAATTGGAGAAATAGAAGAGCCACAAGGCCAGCCACCATTTTGGCCCTAGCCTTTCAAGGTCAGCGAAGACTCAGGACATAGGAGAACCTGTACTGCAACATCATGAAACTCAAGTGAGCTCCAAATTTTCTGAACAAGGAGATTATGGAGCCACAGAGGAAAGAGATCAAAGTTCTATAGTGTGCCTGGGAAGAGTCACATGGAGAGAAAACTTTCTTTCAGGCTCTCACAGAGAGCAAACTGGTCAAGCATTGGCCATGACTCATCCATATGGATGACACAAAGGATCTACAGAATAAGGTACAAGATTACAAGATAAACCCTGAGGGGACTTCACTGACCTCATAAGAAACAAAAAGTACATGTGTTGGTATATAGGTCTTGCTCTATCTAGGTCTTAACCATCCAGCAGAAAAGTATAAAAATGAGGTATACATCGTGGGGCTATAATAATAAGTTGAGCTGTAAATGGCCATGGTCGACAACTTCTTCAGAGAACTCACTACTGTTGTGGAATGCTGGACTGTGTTGGATTGTGTCGTTGAGTTCAGGCACCTAGATTAGTCGAATGACAATGGAGTGCCCATCTTTGACAGGTGTAGACAAAGGAAGGGGTATAGAAAGGAAGAATCATGAGGTGTGTGTATGGACAGTACAGTTGGGATAGATAACTCTGTGCTTCTACATAGTTCTATGAGGGTCAAGATTTGCACTAATGGTGGTTGGACAGGATATTATGTCGGCTTCTAGTACTATGGACAACCACTGGGAAAATAACAAGGTAGAAAGTATTAATTATTGAATCTTTGATATAATTCAGGTATAAAAAATAAGATATGAAAACAGTTACACTCTCTTAATTTACTGATAAGAGACATAGGGTATAATAATGTCTGTAAGTATAATATCATGTATGCACCTTCTATGATACCAAAATATTATGAAAACAGTTTACAATGTATTAATTTATCAAATCCATCTTGTCAAGTTATTTTAAAACTGTCTCATTGATATTTGTATTTCAATAAAATAAAAATTTAAAAAAATAATAAAAAGTACAAAAAAATTCCTGGTTACACAAAAAAAGAAAAAAAAAAAAAAGAAAAGAAAAAGAAAAAAGAAAAAAGAAAGAATTTTAGGGCCAGGGAGATGGCTCAGTAGAATAAGCACTTGCTGGCAAGGCTCTGAGTTCAATCCCTGGTTCCACAAAAAAAAAAGAAAAAAAAATTAAGACCATTACATTTCCTTAGGGTACGGTTGTGTATTTTCTTTGAATACAGCTCATATATTTTGTTAAATTATTATTATCATTATTGTTACTATTATTATTATTATCAATTTGTATTTAGTACAGGGTCTATGGGGGTCTCACTACACAAATCAGATTCCTAGTGATCTGCCTGTTTCCAGCCTCCCGAGCGCTGGTATTACAGGCATGCGCCACACACCCAGTCTCAATTGCCATCTCAGGGCGCCCCGGGGGTGGGGCCAGCACTGTATGCCAGGGATCGGACCCTGATCTCCGTGTCTGCTTACGCAGGTGCTTCAATCTGCTGTAGAACTCATATATTTTACCTATATTCTTTTCTTTTTTCCTTTCTAGAAAATCTTGTTATTCTAATTGTAATTTTTCATTACTATGGAAATTATTCTAAAAGAATATTTCATAATTTTTGAATAGCTGAGGAAGCTTGAGGTCTCAGTTTTCCTTGTTGATTGCTAGTTATATTAGCTTATGAACAGCCTATCCTGCTTGTGAAATCTCCACTTTTCAGAATTTATTAAGGTTCCGCTATGGCCAGGTAGACAAGAATTTTGGCAATCTTTTTTATGGGCATAAGAAAAGGACATGTCTATTTGTGGAATTAAAAATTATAACTATACCTATCTATTACACTGAGCTTTTATGCTTCTGTTACTCAGTTCCTTTAAATGATACCTTACTTTTCCATCGAGTTTCTAAACAAATGTCAAAACATATCTTTTATTTTATTTTAGGCAGAGCCAGGGATTGAACTCAGGCCCTTGCACTTGCCAGGCAAGCATTTATTCTAACGAGACATCTCCCCAGCCCACAAAGCACATTTTTCCCCTCAGCATATCTTTTAATTAGCCTATCAATATGCCTTAGAAATTGTATCTTACATATGTGACTTCCATATTATCTGGTACACAAAGGTTTGAGGTTTCTCTGTATATTTTTTTCTTTCTTTTTTGGTGGAAATGAGGATTGAACTCAGGCCCTTGCACTTGCCAGGGAAGTGCTTATTCACTGAGCCATCTCCCAGACCCCTTTAAAGTAACATAATATACTTTGTCTTGTTTCCTGCTTTTGGTCCTAAGTGTTTCCTTGATATTAACGTTTCCAATTTATTTTTGGTTGCACATTACTGGTATTATTGCAGCAGACATGCCTATTTAATTGAGTCATCCACAGAGGCCAGATGCAGAGACAAGCAAGTATACTGGGGGCCAGTGGTGGGCACCCAGCACATGACCAAGCACTGACCCTGAAGGGCATCCGGGGAGACAGTTTTAGTCCTAGGTCTAGTTCCGTGTCTGAGGGTGGTGGTTCTGATGTGATTTAGTGCAGCTACAGAAATGCTACAAAGCATAAGCTTAGTTTATGACAAAAGAACAAAGGTGTTCAACATTTTATGTAGGGAAGAAGTGGTCTTTTTTGGCAGGGTATGAACTCAGGATCTTGCACTTGTCAGACAGGTAGGTGTTTACGCTGCTGAGCTGTCCTCCTGGCCTAAACAAATGATTTTATAACAAAGCATGGTATCGGATTAGGTAATTCTGACAATATTGACAAGAAGCAAACTTAAGGAAATAGAAACTTAAGCTTTAAAATGGCTCTAGAACCCAAAATGGTATTGGTTTAGTTTTCTTTTCTCTTTGTTTTTTTTTTTTTTTTTTTGATGGCACCAAAGATTGAACTCAGGACCTTTTACTTGCCAGGGAAGCATTTATTCCACTGAACTATCTCCCTGGCCCTGTGCATTTATTTCCAACTTTTCTTTCTCACTTTATCTTTGGTATGTTTCACATTAACACACATAGCTTCAGGAGTTCAAGGGTAGTGTTTGCACAGAGACAAAAATCACCTAATATCACATTTCTCAGAATATATCACCAAATGAATGAACATTGGGCAGTAGCACGTCCTACATTTCTCAGCGATTTTTTTTTAAATTTCTAATTTTAATTTTTTTGTAATTTTAGAGAATTATCTACAGGGTGTTTAGGGTCTCACTACTAGACCGGACTTGTAGTGATTCGCCTGTTTACAGCCTCCCAAGAGCTGGGATTACAGGCACACGCCATCCGCCCAGCCTCAGTTGCCATCTCAGCAGGCACGGGGGCAGGGCCAGCATGGCAGGCCCCAGGGAATGGAACCCCAGGTCCTTGTGCCTGCTTGCAGGCGCTTTAATCCGCTGAGCTATTTTCAGCAAAGTTAAAGATTCAAGAGCATTGCTAAATTACAGGACATTGGTGATTTGGCCGTACAAGAGAACAACAATGGAGGAAGCTCACGTCTTTTACTAAAAGGCTTCTAGGACGCCCTCCACCATCGCTGACTTCACTTAGCAGGCGCGGCCTGGCAGTTGCAATGCGCTACAGCTCCCCCCAAAGAGCAGCTGACCATGCACTCACCTGCGTCCTTCCCCACCGCCTACTCTTGCACCCAGGAGGTGAGGGCCTGGCTGTGTTCTCTGAGTCCTCACAGCATGCTCAGGGCCATCTGCTTGGTGAGGCAGCAGCTCTGGAGCTTGCAGGGAAACTGGAGAAGGCTGTGGGTTCCTCGAGGGTCGTGGCTTTGACGGTGCATTCTGAGTACAACAGGAGAATAGTAATCCGTCCCTGTTTTGATGATGGCCAGAAGAAAGAAAACGCACAGTTGAACCAATGCCCAATAGACTTTGGGAGCATAAACCTGTATTTTGCTAATACCGGGGGCCTTTGTTTTTTCTTTCTTTAACAAAAAATTAATATATGAAAATGCATCTGATCCAGTCTCCAGTCAGTGAAAGTAGTGCTCAGGGGAGGGCCATGAGCTTTTCTGCTGAGCAGTCATTTAAACTCATTCCCAGGCTTCCAACAGGATGATACTGTTTCCTCGTAGGACCACCATTCCAGTGATGTTCTGTTGCCCACTCCTTGCCATCTCCACACATCCATCTATCACAAGATTCATAAAGGGATCAAATCCTCACAATATTCCTTGGACATTTCAGTAGCAATGATATGTTCTTGTCCATAAATTTTTTCACCTCCGGAGGGTAAGTATTGCTCATCTTATCTATAGTCGGTGGGCTCAGGGATCCTTTGAAAGGAATCTGCAGCCTCCGTCAGGGATTTGGATGTATGAGACAGACAGCAGACACTGGAGTGGAGAGAAAGCTGAAATGCCCTGAGGGAGAGCAGGAAGTAGGAGAAGAGCCAGGATGTCTGGGAACAGAGAACTGCCCCTCTTGGGGTCATTTTCATCACAGGCACAGGGGCCTGGACTTGGCGTGGAAGGACACAGCCCTGTGGTCCTTGTGGGCTGCAGCAGAATCAGCCCTCATGGTCCAGTGCGCAGCTCCATGCTTGATGAGCATCGCCCACGCCTAGCACCCTGCAGGAGTGCAGGTCCTTCCCAGCTCCCTGCTCCCCAGCCCCGCAGGAGAGGGCTCGCTGGGTAGTACAAGCCTAGGAGAGGCCAGTGTCCTAATATGTGAAAAGAAAGTGCTGTGTTAACTATCACCCATGAGGCCCATCCCTAAGGGCTGCTGGGGTCCCACAGTGACAGGCACTTGCCAGCACCCTGGCTTGTTAGCATTCCTGGACCAGACCGGCAGAATCCTGTGCTTTGTGAGAGTAAAAGGCTCTGTTCCTTCTGCCTCCAGTCCTCTGTAGCGAAGGAGAAAGTCTAGGCCTTCTTTTGTGTCCCCAGTCTTGGCACCTGCCACCTTTGGAGTGTTTGTTTCCCAGAATTCACGCTTTGGAAACTTTATCTCCCTACTCTTAGGTCACTACAGCTTGGAGGCAGGACCTCTGGGGGCTTATTGGGCAGAGATGAGGTCATGAGGGTGGGGCTGTCACCACCGCACTAACCGCTTCATAAGAAGTCTTACCATGTGATGTGCTCTGCTATGTTATGCTGCGACTCAAAGCCTCTCCCCAGTTGCTGCACCTGCTCTCGGACTCCCCGGCCTTTCAAACAGCGAGCTAAGTAAACATCAGCTCTTTATAAACTGCTGGGTTTCAGGCATTTTGTTACAGCAAGAGAAAACAGATGAAGCAAGACCTCCGACTGCTCTGGAGCCCAGCCAGCCCCTCTAAAGCTCCTCTTCCTCAGGAGCACCCAGGCTGTCCCAAAGCAGCTGTCTTGTCCCCCAGAGTGACAGGTGGAGCTTCCCAAGGCACCCAGCCACTCCCAGGGTGAGTCACACAGCCTGGCCCAGCATCCATGCTGTCAGCAGGATGACCAGGCTGCTTTCCCAGAATTCCAAGGGAAACTTCAACAGCGCCAACCTCGCGGGCAGCTGATGGTCAGACCTCTGCCCAAGATCAACCGGAGTCTCCTCAGCTAGACAGCCCCTCTCCTGGGGCATGAGAGGGGCAAATGGCATTTTCTTAACTTGTGAGCCTTTCAAAGCCTCCATCACTTAGCTAGAAAAAATGCAAAGGACAGAAATGTGAATTTTTATTCTTATTTATTTATTTTGACTCACCGACTCTATTTACATTTTTTCTACAACATCATTTCCTTATGAAATGAACTAGTACAGCTTAGTCAAACCAAATGAAATCATAATGATCTGAACTGTGTGTCAACTATTAGCTAAAGCTATAACCTTGTAATTGCTTAGTACAGCTTTTTAAATACAGAACGCACAAAAATAAACCAACGGTAACACGTAGAATCTAGATAATCATCTGGGCAACTTAGAAGGTAGACTTTTGAAAAGTCTGAGGCACAATTACAAGAGTAAAAGTTCTTGTGCAACCTACAGTAAAACGTAGCAAGGAAAACTGAGACATAAAAAAATGGGAAAGCTCACTGTGAAAATATTATCAAAATATTTCTACATAAAATATTTTGTATCCATCTTTAGATCAGCTGGAAACACTTTAAAATAAGAAAACATATAATTGTTTCATCTGTCTACCAACACCTTGTTTTTATTAAATTGTGACAATATTAAAAAACAAAAGAGCAATAAGTGCCCCATAACAAAATGACCCCAAGCACAGCTGTGGATTTCCCTTCATATACTTACCTTGTATTGTCACTGAAGACACTGTTAAGAGAAACCGATGGGTGTGGTGGCGCAGGCCTGTAATCCCAGCACTCGGGAGGCTGAGGAAGGAGGATTGTTGTGAGTTCGAGACCAGCCTGAGCTACAAAGTGAGCTTAAGGCCAGCCTGAACTACATAGTAAGACCCTGTCTCAAAAAGACAAAAAAAAAAAAAAAAAAAAAAAGAGAAACCTCATTTTTAAACCAGAAAACAAAATGGAGCTCAAGTGACCAGATTTTAACCCTGAGAAATAAAACTCTGAAAACATTTTTTTTTTTTTTTTTTTTTGTCTTTTTGAGACAGGGTCTCACTATGCAGTTCAGGCTGGCTTTAAGCTCACTTTGTAGCTCAGGCTGGTCTCGAACTCACAACAATCCTCCTGCCTCAGCCTCCCGAGTGCTGGGATTACAAGCATGCGCCACCACGCCCGGCTTTCTGAAAACATTTTAAGCCATAAGTTTTCTCATGGAAAAGTGACGACTCTAGTTTTTATCCTGCAGAATCAAGCATTCACTCGCCGTTCAGAAGAGCATGTCAGTAGGCTCAGTAACTTCAGTTTGAAGTTACACATCTCAAAGCAAATGTTCAATTCACACGTCTCTCTGGTGGCCCTTCGCAAAAAAAAAAAAAAAAAAAAAAAGAAACACACTTCAAAAATCTTTCTTTAATTAGTTCCTCAAGCACAATTTAGCCTTTTCTAACCTACTGTATTTGGTATCTAGATTTTTTTAAAAAGACACTGCACAGACCTTTTTAAAAACTTTTACTCAGGAGAAACATTTTGAAATACAAGCAACCACAGTAGTAGAGAACTGAAACTATTAAGGATTTTCATTCCTTGCCCAAATTATGGGCCAGGAGGGGAAATAAATAACACCTTACTCCTTCTGCCATCCATAATAAGATTTATCTGCATTAAATGTGTAGAGGCAAAACTGGTATAAAACTGCATAAAAGAAAGACAACGATGATTCTAAGACACCCTCAGTGTAGGAAATGGAAAATAAAGTTTGCAGTTGGTTGCTTTATAACTTAATTTCAATTTTAATGGCAGGAATCACTCTTACATAGTCTAAAAACAGTTTAACTTCTTTTCCAGGTCCACATAGCAGGTCTTCTTCAAGTACTTATTGCAGCTAAGTTTTAGGGGAATGGATGTAAATTATGGAGCAAAAAAGCTTTTATTTGGTGACATTATGGCATAAAATGCAATTTACTTTTAATTTCACAAATAAACACATTGTATTATTTTGAAAAAGAATAAAGGCATGCAGCTCTACTAGCAGATTTAGCACTTCTGGCTAAATAAGATATCAACTTCCTAAAATCTGTTTCATGCACTAGATGATTTTAGGCTGTAAATTTTAATGTATTATTTCTTTTTTGAACTTGAGTGGGAACCAGAGCGGGACAATCCAGAAGACCACCTGAGGGGCCTGGATAAAGTAGTGGTGTTCCGTAGGGGTTGGCCCAGGGCTCAGGGTCGTTTAGAGTTTTCACCAACTACCTGGCTTTTGGATGACCATGATCTTGTGCATCTTTTTTTTTTTTTTGATCACCAGGAGAAGAAGATCTAGAACGACTTCTCCTTCTGTTCCTCTCAGGAGAAGATGACAAACTTGAATAAGATCTTTTTCACGGGGAAGAAGAGCCCCTGTGGGACCTGGAGCTCGATGTTGATTTCGACCCACGAGATCTTGAACACTCTCGGGAGCTGGAACGGGATCTTGACTGCAAACTGGAAGCACTTCTTGAACAGGGGAGGATGAGCATGATGAGGGTCATGAAGATCGAGACTCTGATCGACTTCTATGAGATTTCTTTTTATTACTATCTTCTTCTTCACTGGCATCAAGATTCTATTCTGAGAGGTCAGCATCATCCTCATCCCCATCCTCATCTCATTTATATTTAGAAAGATCAGCACCCTCATCCTCTTCTCGCTGACTCCTTATGAACTTCCTTTAATATGGATGCAGGTCCAGCTGCCTTCCCTCAGCACTTTTCCTTTTTACATCCAAACTCCTCATCACATTCTTCATCGGATTCTTCTCTTTCTATGTATTCAACATTTTCTCTTTCATTGAATCCACCACCACATCCTGCACTTTCTCCTAATTCCGCATACTCTGGAGGGTTGCACATGTTACACTCAGATTTGTGGCCCAGTTCACACTGTTGCAAGTTTTACCCTGCCAGTCATTAGCACCAAATAGGCCTCAGCTCTTTTCTGCCAGTCTTTCCTATTTCAGTGCCCCCAGCTTTCATCTTGGCCTCAGTTGTTTTCTTTCTTGTCAGGGCAAATCCAGTCCCCATCACTGACTAGGAAATTCTTTCTTTTTTTTTTTGTCTTTTTGAGACAGGGTCTCACTATGTAGTTCAGGCTGGCCTTAAGCTCATTTTGTAGCTCAGGCTGGTCTCGAACTCACAGCAATCCTCCTGCCTCAGCCTCCCGAATGCTGGGATTACAGGCATGCGCCACCATGCCTGCTTGACTCGGAAATTCTTGGTCGACATCTTGGCCTGAAGTGACGTCTCCACAGAGGAGCCTGGAATTTTTAAAAAATTATTTATTTATCTTTTTATCTATCTATCTGGGACAGGGTCTCCCTGGCAGCTTGGCTCAGCCTCCTCAGTGTTGGGATTATAGGTGTGGCCCATCATTTCCAGTTTTGGAGGCTGGCTCTGCATTCAACACTGGGGATCAAATTTGCACTTGCCAGGCAGGCGCTTAGACTAGTTATCTCCCTGGCTGAAAGGGGAAATTCACAGAAGTACAAATGGCTAATTAACAAGTTAACATAACGTAACCTCACAAATTGTGAAGGAAATTAAAATTAAAACATGGATATTTTTCTTTAATAAGCTTTGTTTAAGTCTGGCCTGGTGTAGCAGGTCTATAATTCCAGTACATAGGAGGCTGAAGGAGATCTCCATGAGTTTAAGGCCTATGGGAGACACAGGGACACATTGAGCAAGAGACAACTTTTATTTATTTATTTATTTTTGGCTTTTTGAGACAGGGTTTCTCCATATAGTTCAACTATATTCATTTATTTATTCATTTATTTATTTATTTTATTTATTATTTTTTTTGAGACAGGGTCTCACTATGCAGTTCAGCCTGGCCTTAAACTCACTTTGTAGCTCAGGTTGGTCTCGAACTCACAGCAATCCTCCTGTCTCAGCCTCCTGAGTGCTGGGATTACAGGCTTGCACCACCATGCCCGGCTTCTCCATATAGTTCAGGTCAGTCTTGAACGTAACTATGTAGCCCAGGCTGGCCTCAAACCTGAAGCAATCCCCCTGCCTCAGCCTCCTGAGTGCAGAGATTATAGGGTGTGCATCCCTGGAGCTTGTCTGTCCTTTCACGTGGGCGTTAGGCATAGTGACATCTGTAGACCACCCAGCTCTGAGACTTGAGAATGTACTTCTGTGGGTGGGCTTGGCTTCCTGCGGGTTTCCCTGGCAGCTTGGGCCACTGCTTTCCTTCTTGTTATTGGCCTTTACATCCTTATAGCTTGCCTCACATGCCGATGTGAGGAGTAGCCAGCCAGCCAGAAGATGGGTGCCAGGCACAGAGCTGGCACCTGGGCCAGCAGGAAGGCAAGATCTAGTGGTCTCTGGCTCAGCCCACTTCAGGGGCACATTCCTGGTGCTGGTGTCATGGAAGCTATTGGCAGATATGACCCACGCCTGTTATTAGTGCCTGCTTTTTCACAGGTTCTTGGCTTAAGTTTGAGTCTCTGTCTCTGTCTCTGTCTCTGTCTCTGTCTCTCATCCAAAGAAAAGCTGCCCTGGTTGATTTTTAACTTGCTACCTCCTGGCTTTAGCCTTCTAAGTAGCTGGAGATTCTGGATGCCCTTTTATTTATTTATTTTAAAACATAGTATCTTTATTGGAAAAGGACAACAACAAACTGCCGGTGCAGCGAGGGACAGAAGGTGCATGGGTTGCCCTACCTTACAAATCTTGACCTATTTCAAGGAAAACATGTAGGCATCCTAAACATATAATTTTCAATAAACAAAATTCCTGACAGCAATGAACACAGAAGCTTACTCTGGGACTTTGTGGCTGCTGTCACACTACCTTCGACTCCTCCTCCCAGAGTCCAAAGAAAGTGGACACATCCTAAAACTATGGATGTCCATTTAGCCCCTGGAAGTCCATGTCATGGATGATGTTGGTGTCCTGGGATGGGAATGACACGTGCTCAGGGTAAGCGTGTGGATACTGGGACTGCCAGTGACCTCCTCTGCCAGCTCTGGGTGGAATGTGTGGGCAGTCCTGCCCTTGCTGAGGGGGCTCCATTCTAGGCCTGACCCAAGGGATCCCAAAACGAGAGGGTCCTGTTCCACAGACAGGCCTGGCCTACATCTCCCTTTCCTGTTCTCTACTGTACTCCCCATTACTGGGATTCTGGAGGGCCGCTGGGTCCTGCCAGACGTTCTTTCCAGGTTCTTATTCTGAACAAAGAACTGAACAAGACACATGCAAAACACAGCAAGGCTTTCCATTTATGAAATGTGTGAAAAGACACTATTTTCGGTAGGAGAAAAGCAGGTTCTAACGAAATCACGGGGGCCGTAAGGTTATCGGGGGTGTCTTTTGTATGGCCCATCCTTCAGGATGACGCTAGACCTGGGCAGCCTGTGAAAAACCTGCCTGAACTGAGGCCAGAAGAGTTGAAGATAACTTTTTTATTCTTTTTGTGGAACTGGGGATTGAACTCAAACCCTTGCGCTTGCCTAGGAAACGCTTATTCTACTGAGCCATCTCCTCAGCCCCTAAGATAACTTTTTCTGATTGGTTGCAGGTGCAGGGGTGGGCGAGTGCACTTCGGATCTCCGTGATTGACAGGTCATGCCCAGCCATCTACCTCCTCCCTAATGTCATGCCTCACTGTGTTGGCTCCAGCTGGGTCCCCTTCCCATGGGTGAGTGTTCTGAATTTGTAAGAGGGCGGAAGGATGCGAAGAAGCAGGGTGACCAGCTTGTTCTGCTTTTGTTCCTGCTGTGAGCCCCGAAGTCCTGTACCTGGGAAATCCTCAGTCCCAGGCAAACTGTTGTGGTGTGGGTGGGATTGTATGATTTCAGAAATATGAAATCCCAAGGCCCAAGAGCCAGCTCTGTCCTGGTGAACCAGGATGGTCACTCAGCTTAGAAGTGGGGGGGGGGCAGGGGGAGAAAAGGAAACAGGTCTATTTATTTGCTTGATTTCTGAGACAGAACCTAGCTATGTAGTCCAGGCTGGCCTCAAACTCAAGGCAATCCTTCAGTGTCCCAAGAGCTAGGAATAGAGTTGCATGCCACCAACCTAGGCAGAGAACACAGATCTTGTTGCAGCATCCACTGCTCCCCCAAAGGACCCTGAAGGTGAGAGGTCCAGTAGAAGAGAGCCCCACCCCATCAGGGTTCCAGGGAAGGCAAGCGGATTCTTTCCTGGCTGCTTGGGGAAGGCCTGGCTGGTGGATTAGGAGGTGGAGCTCACAGTCCTGGGTGGGGCTGGTCAGGCCCACCTCACACACTCTTTAGGACTGTGAAGATGGGGTCTTCCTCCAAATTTGTCTGACTAGACAAGCTGGGGAGTGGAAAAGTCTAGAGGATTGCAACTGCATGTAGACCTCACATCAGGAGACTGAGTTTTATTTAATTTTATTTTTTATAATTTTTTTTTTCCTTTGGCCAAACTGGGAATTGAACTTAGGCCCTCGTACTTGCCAGGCAAGTGCTTAATTTTCTTTTCTTTTCTTTCTTTTTTTTTTTTTTGGTGGAACCAGGTATTGAACTCAGACCCTTGCACTTGCCAGGGAAGAGCTTGTTCTACTGAGCCATCTCCCCAGCCCCTCTTTTATTTTCAAGAATAAAAACAAGGGCAAGAAAAATAAAAGACAGAAACAAGGTAACATATAACAACACATACCTTACAGATTTTCAAAACTAGAATACCTGATAAACAGTGATTGATATATTATCTATTTTTATATTCAAATATGTTGCTCAGATTAACAGATATAGCTATGCAAGATGGGAGATATGATTGAATATTAACACAGGCTTTCAAGAAATCTTAAATTTTTGTTGTCCCTTATTTTCTTTTATTACCTTTTAAAACCATTTACTTTGACAAGAGCATATTACTAATTGATACAACATTAGAAACTGTACACATTTAGAAGACCAAAATGACAGGTTATTTCAGTCATGGTCTTAGTATCACACATTGCTGTCCTCAATGTAGTTGCTTAGTCCACAGCTATGAGCAAGAGGGTCATGGTGAGATTCCTACTCATTAACTACTTTTTAAAAAAGCTGACGAGGGGGCTTGCTGGTTAGCTCAGTCATTTAACCACCTGCCTGGGCAAACCCAGTCAGGCTTGCAGGACTGCAGTTCGATCCCCAGCTCCACAAGCCACACACATCTGCTGTTAAGGCAGCCTAAGCCAGGCTAAAACAAGCACACAAACAAAAAAGTCCTTTTGGGGCCAAGGAGACAGCTCAGTGGAATAAGCACTTCCCTGGCAAGTGCAAGGGCCTGAGTTCAATACCTGGTTCCACCAAAAATAAATAAATAAATAAATAAATAAATAAGTAAATGAATAAAAAAACTGATGGAAATTCTTAGGACAGTTACCTTAGCCATCTTGTATCCACCCATGTATGGTTTTGCCCCTGTCTTATTACCTAACTTTTGTCCTTTCTCTGTCTTCGTTGTTTAATCCTTAAGGTTTTTTTTCTTTCCATTTAACTGTGTTTGTTATGTATTTCAGTTTTTATTTCTTCTTTTGAGTTCTTATACTAGGGAGACTGAGTTCTAAAGGACTAGATTTTCTTTTTTTGCCCAGATTCAAAGAGATACCCCCCAACCCCATACTTCTCAAAGCAACCCCCTTCATACAGGGGTGACCTCAGCTCTCCATTCGAACTTATGGTTGGTTGTCCTGCTCCATCTCCCCTCAACGAAACCAAGTGACCCTTGAGGATACCACAACTCATGTATTCACCCATTGCCGGAGGACAGTGGCCTTCCAGGGCCTGTCCCCTCCTCACAGTGCTGATGGACCACAGCAGACAGAAGCCCAGGAGGCACACTGATCCCACCTCCCAATCCCACTCATAATGCCAGGACACCTGCCTGGTGCACCCTTCTTGTGTGATTCCTGCACTCTGGCCTTGACCCCTCTCCCCAGGTCTCCCTGGATCTCCCCTTCTGAAGACCTCCAACAGTTCCTCTCCAGCACCTCTGTGCTTCTCCACTCATTCCTGGGTACAGAGGCCCAAAAAGCCTTGCAGAAGTCTTAGAACCAAGAGAACCTGGCCCATGTCCTGCCTCCACCCCAAACACACAGAGTTTGATGTATGAAGAGCAGGTCCCATGCCCTGCAGGAGCTCAGCATGCATCTCAGTGGCTGCAGGGCTTCCCCACCTGGCTCAGCACGCCCACGTGTTCAGTGAGGTTCTAGGCAGAGCTCTCCCTTCCCCTACCCTCACACAGCTGTGCCTGAGACTGTCCAATGTCCTGTTGTTAGCAGCAGCTGTGCCACAGGTGACAGCAGAAAGGAGGACCCGGGTGATCTTGAAGTCAAGGGGGCATTTGTGCCACTGACCAAAATCACACCCCAAGCGGCAGGGGGTCAGGGACAGGTGCAGCAGGCCCTGGGGCTTTGGGGGCCAGAAACAGTCAGGGTGGGGACAACAAGGAGAGGAGCTCTGCGGCCAGGGGCAGAGTGACCCTGGGGTGCAGGGAGAAGGTGTGGGCAGGCAGCCTTCAGTGGATGGAGCTTCCAGAGCAGTTGGGGGACAGGGCAGGAGGAGCAGGCTGCAAGCTGTGGTTCTCAGAGGAAGAGTAATTTGTGGTCTCGTTGTCTGGGCAATGAAAGTTCTGCATTTCTTTGGAGTTTTTGTTCTCAATACCGAAGCCCCCAATATGTGGCCCTCGTTGCACTATGCAATAAAGACCACAGGGGCTGGGAAGATAGCTCAGCGGAATAAATGCTTGCCTGGTAAGTGCATGGTTCTGAGTTCAATCTCCAGTACTGAAAAAAAAAAAAAAGGCCACTGATAGGAAGTGTGGTCGCAGAGGGGTCTGGCTGTTTGATAATCACAGGGGAGAAAGTTGTGTACTTTGTGGCAGGTCAAGCACAGAATATAAACAGTAATCACTGCTGTCTTTCATTTGCCTTAAGCACAGAGACGTCCCTTTCAACTCCAAAAGAATTAGGAACCAGTCCCACGGGGCAGCATCACACAAACTGTAGTTCAAGGGATGCTGCTTCCTCAAGACGCTCACAGCTGCTACCAGGGGCATCAGTGTAGGGTTGCATCCTCAAATACAGTTCAGAAAGGCTGTGCAGTCCTCCTGCCACTTACAGAAAACACAATATTCCCTTTTACCTTCAAGACTATGTGATAGACATTTCCAGATTTACTGATGGATCCTTCTTTACAAAATTCTTAACAGTGGGCTAGGGAGCTAGCTCAGTGGTCTAAGTACCTGATTGGCAAGTGCAAAGACCCAGGTTCAATCCCCAGTATTTCTTGCTGTGCCAGCCCCATGCTGAGCTGGCCACAGAAACTGGGCGTAGAAGGAACATGCCTGTAATCCCAGCACTGGGGAGGCTGAGATAGAAGAATCACTGAGTCTGAGCTGCATGGGCAAGACCCTGCATCAAATAAATAAATTAATTAATAAAAAGATTTTTAAAAAATTAATTAAAAAAAAACACTTAAAATCTCATGGAACTACTATTTTGTGTTAATCTATAATAGTTCTATGTTCCTGGGCATGGTGGTGCACACCTGTAACCCCCACAGCTGGGATGCTGAGGCAGGAGAATCATGAGTTCAAGGCCAGCCTGGTCCGCAAAGTGAAATCTTCTCTCAACAAATACACAAACAAACAAACCAACAACAGCAAATCTTCCTCACCCCCAAAATTCTATGTAAAGTTTCAGCTAACCAGTATCAAGCTGTCAACCTCTGAGCTGAGTATATTTTCCAATTTTCTTTCTTAGCCACATAGTCAAACCATTTCATTCAAAGGTAGCTGGGGCCACAGTCACATTGCTTTTAGGGCCATGGAGAAAACTCAGTTTACTTCTCTGAGCTTTAGTCCCCTCATTTGCAGGATGAGTTTAATACCAACACATTTCAGGGCTGTACGAATTAAGAAGTAACTGCGTGAAAGCCAAGCTCAGTGCCTTAGGGTAGGCAAATAACTGCTAGAGATGATATGGATTCTGTTTTTTGGCGGGGGACTGGGGATTGAACTTGCCCTTGCATTTGCTAGGCAAGCGCTTATTCTACTGAGCCATCTCCCTAGCCCTGAGATGATATAGATTCTTGAGAGCAGAAAAGCGATGGGGATGGGTGAGGAGAAATGGCCAGAAATCAACCCAGAGAAGACACTCGTGGGAGGCTAGGGCAGCTTGGAGTACAGCTAGTCCCTGCTCCTGAATAAGCTCACAGGCTCAGTGTTCTGGGGAAGAATTAGAGGAAAAGGAAGGAAGTGGGTATTTTTTTTATAAAGATCTAAGATTTTGCTTTAAAACCTATCATTGCAGCATTTAGTGTCTAAAAACAACTGTCCCATAGGAGCTCATGAGCCTCTGAGCTGGCCCAGCTGGGCTCACCCCCGGGTGTAAGCAGGCTTGGGATCAACCACCTTGCCATATCTGGTAGGTGGCTCTTCGCCAGGGTCCTCTGCCCCTCTGCAGGTGTCTCTCCTGTAGGCTGGCTCCATGTATCGTCGTGGCAGAGGCAGGGCAAGGGCCCCCAGTAGAAGCCCAGGCATCCTGGCTCCTGGGCTTCGAACTCAAACAACCTCACATGCATCATTTCCTATGGATGAAAGCACGTCAGTGGGGAGATGGCTCAGTGGAATAAGTGCTTCCCTGGCAAGCGCAAGGGCCTGAGTTCAATCCCTGGTTCTGCCAAAAAAAAAAAAAAAAAAGCCAGTATGGGGAGAAGCTGTGGAGAAAAGGAAGCCTTCTACACCATGAGTGACAATTGGAGCAACCTCTGTGGAAATCAGCACAGATGCCTTACGCAGTCAGAATTAGAAATTCCTTCTAGATGTCTTCGAAAAAGGGTTAAAGATGTCATGTTGCGGTGGCGTATGAATATATTTATAGTAGCACAATTCATGATAGGTAAATCCTGGAAGTGGCTGACAAGTCCTTTGGCACACAAATGAAGACAATGAGACATTCATCTACAATAGAGTACCCTGCCATAAAGAAGGATATGCCCTAGTCATCTGTAGAGAAGAGAAGGCCCTGGGCAGCCCTGATGGTAAGGGGAACAAATTAGACAGGCAAGCTTAAGTAGCATATGGTTTCTATCTCATTGTTACTTTTCTTTTTTTTTTTGTGGCCGGCTCAGCCCACCCTGGGGGCGGGGCTGGTGGGGTACGTGGTACCAGGGATTCAATTCCAGTCCCTGCGCTTGCCTAAATTTGGCTAATTAGGTGTTTTAGATCACTGAGCTATCTCGCCGGCCCCTATTTTTCTTTTTGCTGAGACAAAATACCTGACACCACAAGTTAAAGAAAGAAAGGTTTATTTTGGCTCACTGTGTGTAAAGGTTTCAGTCCACAGTTGGCTGGCTCTGAGGCAGGGTGTCGGGCAAAGGGGTGTCACAGAGGAGAAACAGTCTACGGCGAGCCGGCAGGAGGCAGCAGCTGCGAGCAGGCTGCCCGTCCGCTTTTCTCCCACACAGGCTCCCAGCCTTTTGGGGGGCAGCCCTCACACTAAGCGTGGGCTCACCTACTGTTCACACCCAGAACTGTGCGAAGCCAAACAGTGGGCTCATTTGGCACCACACCCCCTTCACCCCAGTATCACACGTGCTGGGCCCACCAGCTCTGAAGAGCCCTACCTCTGAGTACATGAGGGTTTTGGAAGAGGTCTTGAGACACCAGACATAACCGTTTGTCTTATATGAGAAACCCAAAGTATAAACTAAAGAGCAAAATAAAAGATGGATGATAGGAAACAGGGAAGGAGACCACCTGCAAATGAGAAGGGAACCAAGAAATGGAGGGAAAGAGAAGAGGGAGGGCGAAGGAGACTTAAGAATTAAAGTGTGTCACATACAAAACATGGACAATAGGGCTGGTGAGATAGCTCAGTGGACTAAGCGCCTTCTCTGGCAAGCGCAGTGACTGGGGTTCAATCCCTGGTCTCACCTGCGGAGCCAGCCCAGCCCCTGAGATGCACTAAGCTGGCCACTGAGTCCAGGCTTAGTGGTGCCTGCCTGTAATCCCAGCATTGGAGAGGCTGGAAACAGGAGGCTCACTACGAGTCTGAACTGTGTAGTGAGACTATGTACCAAATATATAAAAAGAAGAGAAGGAAAAACATGAACAACAAACAAAACATAATAAAAAGCAAACTGCCATAGATTCAAGAGTGGGAAAACAGATTTTACCTCTTGATAAAGCCCTCTCCCCCCAAAAAAATATTCATGACCATTTGGAATTTCCCTCATAGCAGTCACTAACTCTTGTGTATTTGATAGGTTGGGAAAATTCCCTGTATGAACCCTATGGCTTCACACTGGCTTGTAAGTATGTAGATTGAATTTCTTCTTATCCAAAATATTTGGGACCCGGGGCCAGGGAGATAGCGCAGTAGAATAAGTGCTCACCTGGCAAGTGCAAGTGCCTGAGTTTAATCCCTGGTTTTGGTGGGGGGACTGGGACCAGAGAGCTCTGGACTATTTTCTTCATTCTTTTTTGTTTTTGTTTTGCGGAATGAGGGATTGAACTCAGACCCTTGCGCTTGCCAGGCAAGCACTTATTCTACTGAGCTATCTCCCTGGCCTGGAATACTTTCATAGAAATATCTTGGGGATCCAGACAAAAGACTCATTATTTATAATTCATTATTACCTTGTACACATTACCTGCAGGTCATTTTATGCCCTTGTTTTAGTGTACTGTGTGTTGACCATTACCTGTCATATGAGGTCAGGTGTGGAATTTTCTACTTGTGATATCATTCGGGAGATCAAATTTTGGCATTTTGATTTTTGGATTAGGGGTACTCAAAGTGGACTTCCCTGTGGTACTTGTTCTTTCCCCCTCCATTTCTCAGCTTTCCTCTCAAAATTTTTTTTTTTTTTTTTTTAGATAGGGTCTTAACTATGTAGTTCAGGTTGACCGTAACTCACTAGTTCAGGCTGGCCTTGAATGCACGGTGATCTTCCTGCCTCAGCCTTTCACATTCTGGAATTACAGGCATGTGTCACCACATCCAGCCTCCCTCAATTTATTCTAATAAGTCTGCATCCCCCAATTCTGCATTATAATAGCTCTGAGGAAGTCACTACAGACAGTGGAGGCCCCTGAATGCAAAGGGAAGCTCCCAGGACACCAAGTCCTCTTCCAAGTCCCCTGAGTCTCTCTGAGCACGCCTGGCCCCCTGCTGGCTGGGCCTTCTCCATCGTCTCCGCTGGCCCCCATTCTTCCAGAGGTGGGGAGGTGAAGTCTTCAGGCTCTGTCTGTGGCTCCCAACTTGCTGTATTCTCCTAAGAGATGATCTCACTGGGGCCCAAGGCTCACCTTGACCTAATGGCTTTCCAACTCACAGCACATCTGTGCGGTCCCTACGCAGCTCCATCTAGGTTTCAAAAGAAATCTCAAAAAATAAAATAGGGCTAGGGATGTAACTCAGTGGGACAGCCTTTGCCCCAGGGCATGGGCAATGCCTGGTTTCAAGTCTCAATGCCACAAAAATAGATAAATGCCAGAGTAACTGATTTTTGACCCATCTCTCCTCCACCAGGCTTCCTGCTCCCCCTCGCCTTTGTACATGACAGAAATACCTATTTGCTCAAGCAAGAAAGGGCTCGTGATCTCCACAGACTTCTCCCTTCCAAGTTTCACATCTAGTCTGTCAGGAAGTCCTGTCAGCTCTTCCTCTAGTCCATACCCTGACTCAACCATCTGCCGTTTCCCAGCTGCACCATTGTCCACGCCCAAGCTTCCTCCCACTGGGACAGGTCTCCCAGCCTCCTACCCAGACCTCTTCCCCTTCACCCTCACCTCTCCTGCTCCTTCTAAGGTACAAATCAGATTTACTTCCCTGCCTAAAGCCAAGCACTGAAACTGGATACAAGTCGAGCCTCGGCTGAAGCTTCAAGGCTTCCATCTCTGTCCACTGTCTGCCTCCTGTGGTCCCCTTGGCCCCTTGCGGGAGCTACAGAGACCTCTCCCAGCTTTTCTGGAGAGGCCTTTGAGCTTTCTATTTCTCCCACCAAACCACTCCACTCTGATCCTTAGCACGCTCCAGGAACTGCAGTCACAGGTGTATCCTATGTTGCATGTCCCTTAACCCTGATGCCCCGATGGAACAGAACGGGGGCTCTTGTCTACCTTGTCTGAAGCTATATCCCTGAGTTGTGTGGTTGGCTACAAGAATGCAAGCATACCTGAGTGAGTTGTCATTTGTGACCTCTAGATTCTCTGCCATCAGCTGTGGGTGGTAGGTAGCCATGAAAGACAAGGGCTATTTTCTTCTAAATGTCTGTGCCAAATTATCATAAGAACAGAGCTCAGAACACACTGTGCTGTCCATAAAAATGCCCAGAAAACAAACCGTTATTATCACACAACCTATCAAAACTAGCTTGTGTACTTTACTCCGTAAAATCAGCGAAGGCCTGATTCTGTGACCTATTAGGAGCTCTGTCACCCTGCAGGAAAAGTCTGCTCAAGGAAAACAACATTCTAGAGGCAGGATTCCTCAGGGCTGAGGCCTGGTCACATCTTATGGACAAATCCTTGGTGGATTTAGCCCATGTACCACCTCCAAGCTGTTTTTATTGAAGAAGGAATAGACGGTGTCTGTGCTGTTTTTTATCCAGTCTATGTACCTTGGACACTGTTAACTTCACCACAGAGCTCATTACTAATACCTGCCATATCAGTTAATATACAGAGGATCTCTCTGATGCACTCTTCTTCATGTTAACCAGGAGAGCAGACACAGAGAGGTCTGGGGTACGGGTCATGCAAGGCTGTGCATGTTTTAGCTGAACTCTCAGGTTCATGGGGCTCAAGTTGGTAACCTGAAGTCAGGTGATGAAAGGTCCACTGTATGGAAATCATGGCTATCTCTTCCTCACTCTGAGCAGTTCTACCAGGCAGAGCGCTGAGTAAACGACCTCTCTGGGTGTGGCTTTCTGATAAAAGGTCGACAGACTGCCTCACTTTCTGGCGGCTGGAGCACAGCAACACTGAATCCTGGCTCCAGTTTAGAAATCACCCGGGAACAGGAAAGTAGTACTGACTCTTGGGTCTCTGTTGGTGAGATTCCAACTGGACTGCGATTAGAGTACCAGGACACATTTCCTTGTTTTTTTCAGACAGGGTTGCCTTTTATATTCTAGGCTATCCTTGAATTCATGGCAATCCTCCTGCCTCAAACCTCTTGAGTGCTGAGATTACAGGTGTATATTACCATGTTTGGATTTTTTTTTTCTTTTCTTTTTAAGGTACTAAGGATTAAAGCCAGGAACTTCAGACTGAGCTACCTCTTCAGTCCTGTATTATTATAATTATTATTATTCTGAGACAGGATCTCACTATGCTATGGATTTTAGGTTGGCCTTGGACACCCAGTGTGGCCCAGGCTGGCCTCGAACCCATAGTGATCCTCCTGCCTCAGCCACCTGAGTGCTGGAGTATGCCATAACATCCGAGATTAATTTTTTATTTTGATACAGGGTCTTGCTAAGTGGCTCAGGCCGGGCTTGTGATCCTTTTGCTTGTCTTCTGGGTGCTGAGATTACAGGCATCTGCCATCACATTTGGCTTAAGATACATTTAAAGTTCACCAGGTGATTTTAACCTGCCATTTGTCACACTAGATGGAATGTTCTAACAACCCCACAAAAAGTTAATGGATTGTAATCATAGCCCAAAGCCCCTGGGAAAAGAAGGGAGGAGTGGACAATACAACCATGTGTTCAAGGTCTCTGCACACATGGCTCAGGACAGTGCCTTGCATTTGGGGGTGCAGAGTGTGGGTGCTAAGGAACAATGAGGGAGCCCTGTGCCAACCCGGAAAAGCTCCATCTTCCTCACCCTGAGCC
This sequence comes from Ctenomys sociabilis, assembly GCA_004027165.1. Classification (NCBI taxonomy): domain Eukaryota; kingdom Metazoa; phylum Chordata; class Mammalia; order Rodentia; family Ctenomyidae; genus Ctenomys; species Ctenomys sociabilis. The sequence goes on along the minus strand of PVKA01009535.1, from coordinate 893 downwards.
CTCAGGGCATCCTACAAGAGAAATGCTAAGCGTCTGCTCAGAAGCCATGTGTCATGCCAAGGGCAGGCAGGGGAAGGCCAGAGAAAAGGCAACAGGAAGAAAAACCCCAGTGGGGGAAGCTCGGCCGGGAGCCTAATTCAGAGCAGGGAAGGTGGTTAGGAGCCTCTTCTGGGAGAATACAGGAAGAAGAAAGCTCTCCAGGGATGGGCCAGAAATCAGCGGCCAGAGGGCAAGTGATGCTAGCCACAGGCAGGGCAGGCCTCTTCTCCCTTACTCTTTCTCCTCAAAGGGCAGAAATGACAACTTACAGCATAGAGCTACCATATGGGGAAATGAAACTCCCAACCTGAGAAGTACCAGGGATACGTTCATGTTCTCTAAAACTGAAGAATGAATTTTAGGAGCAGAGGTTAAGAGCAGAATATTTATTGGGGTAAAGAAAGCTTCTGTATGAGAAAGGGCCAGAAGGAGACCCAAGAAGGTTACCCCAGGAATCTGACATTCCTAGGGACTTTTATAGAGTAAAACCATGCAACGAGAAGGGTCTAAGGTGGACAGCATGGGAACTCACTTAAGTGGGCATGAGGTGGTACAAAACTATGGTTAACCAGGGCTGGCCAAATAGTTCAGGGGCTGGGGGTTGATCCTGGGCCCTACCCCGGGGGGGGGGCACTGAGATAGCAATTGAAACAGGCGGTGGTGCTGTGTGCCTGTAATCCCAGCTCTTGGGAGACTGTAAACAGGTGGATCACAAGTCTGATCTAGTAGTGAGACCTGACTACCTGTAGACTCTTCCCTAAAAATACAAAAACAAAAAGAAAACAAAAAACAACAAACCCAACTATGGTTAACTGATGAGATTACAATCACCTTTGCTCAGGTAAACCTGATTA